>JAIUZE010002550.1:0-64187 GCA_022085475.1 Heliosperma pusillum | reverse complement strand
GGGAAGACTCCCCTTGGCAACCATATAGAACATTAAGGGCTTGCATCTCACCATTAGCGACATATGCTTGAGAAGGTTTGGGACTCGACATACAAACCAATCATCATATGTATCCAATCAATCAAGTATACAATCTATCAATGATCAAACATAAGCATACACAATTCGAGTTCCCAGCTGGACAACAAACACGAAATTCAACCTCCACAATAATCAAACCCGAGTTTCATTGTTACCCATTCAATTCCAACAACTTTTACCAACATCAAACCACATTTAATGCATAATAATCATCACCAATCATTGGGTACAATCAATTAAAGCAAACTAAAGAACATTTAATACCCATCTTATGTCCAAGCATGATAAAATAAGCATAATTAACAACTTGAATGTAACTTAGCATATGATTAATGAAAGATAAGCATAGAAGATGAATTCACACATATGAAAGAACAACAAGCATGGTTCCTCTTGAAATTAAGGCGAAGATTGTATCTTTCCTAACTAAAACCACAATTAAAGCATTAAAACACATATTGATATCTAGTAACCCATCACCGTTACCTTGATTAACACTTCAAATCCTTGATCCCAAGCTAACCATCAACCCACATGAATTCCTTGACCCAAAATCTCCAAAACCCACCCTTTTATCGATAAATAATATAGTAGTAGTCCAAACCGACTTAAAAGAAAGTTAAAAGTTTTGATCTTTTATTGGCTAGAAAGAAAGAGGATGGTGAGAGGATTCCGAAACATTAAACGGAATCGAATTACGTTAAGAAACGAATAAGTTATGCCCGTCTTAAGTTTGGATCTAGAAAATGGGTTTTATAAAAAGTTGGACTGAATGGGTATTTTATGTTATGAAAAGGAAGAGGAAGATGAGAGGAGAAGATTTATATAAAAATCGTCAAGTTTCGTTGAGAGACGGAGAAATGGCTTCCGTCTTAAGTTTAAGAAGTTATGAAGGTTTAATGGTGTTTTGTGTTGAGGAAGAAGAAGAAGAAGGAGGAATATGTTTGCCGAGATTTTAGAGGGAATAAGGAGGGATAAAATGAGTTTATTTTGAGAAGGTGGGTAATAGAAGGCCCAAATTTCATATCGGGTCGACTCCCTTGGATTTTCGCGTAGAATCCGAGTATGAACTCATAACGGACTGAAATGCGACGGTTTCTACCCAACTAAACTAAATCCTATTTAACATTAATTTAAAGCAACGAAATCATAAATTATCGACTTAAAATATTTTAACTCATAAAAGTAAAAGACGAATTTAGAAAATTTACGACTTTAGTAAACTATTCATTATTATAAAATCTGGGGTGTTACATAAAGAGACCCTAAACATTATGCAGCTTATTTGTTCTTATAATATACGTCAAATATTATATAGAGTAGCCAAATTAATAAATCATACGGTAAGGATAATTGTGTACCTAAGAAAACTCATCTACACCACCACGTTATCCTTAAAAATGTTTTGCGATGAGAGAAAAATTCAAAAAAGAAATAAAGCAAAAAAAAATTAAAATCACATGCTATAATAAATAAAAACAAAGAAAAGCAACATAAAGAAAATTCAAATAAAAAACATATCAAGGTGAGATAAAACAAAATGATAAAATAGAGAGAATAAAATTCGAATTTATTTTTCTTAACAAATATAATGAAAAAAACCAACCCATCAACCCCGCCCAACCCACCACTAAACTGACATGTCCCTTTCAACAAACTGTACCCCATCAGCCCATATTGCCCGCTGCTCACCACAACCCAGCTTGTACCTTCTTATATATGATACACGCACCCTCTCGCCCATCAGCCACTTTTCCTAGCGACCCGACCTTTATGCTTGACTTTGACACACTACTGATAAACAAAGCAAACCCTACAAAATTTTAAACCCTAAATAAAACGATAAAATGCTGAAACATGAAAAAGAAAATTGATCAATAATTTTCAATTACTAAACAAATCGATACATGTTATACAATTAAATTTGGATACATAACTGAAGAAAACCAAGAAATTTGATAGATAATATTAATAGTAATGTCAAGATTTTACGGGATTAACTTTACTGTGGAGTTAATGTGTATTATTTCATAATATTCTGAAATTTATATTATGGGACGTCTTAAAATTGTGACAGTAGAACTATTAATACAACCAAATGTTTTCATATTATTTTATTTAAGGAAATATTTGTCAATGTTGAAATCAAAACTATACAACCTACAAACATGGTTAATTTTGTATCACAATTCCCAATATTAATTAAAAATGTTTTAAGTTACATTAATATATTAGTTCATATACTTATCCGGTTACTTTTATAAATACATAATTCATGTAGATAATAAGATGTTATACACGGTACAAAGATGTCAACATATACGACACTAATGAGGTTATACTGATGCTTTAGTTTAAACAATTAACCTCAAACGCACTCGTGATTTTCACGGGTTAAAAAACTAGTTTATATTTATATAGACGTGTTTGTTTTGTAGTTGTATATGATAATGAGGTGGCATCATAATAATGTAGAAATGCAAAATACTCATCAATTAGGCATTCAACATGCCTTTTAATATTAATGTAAGATAATGTTATTAGTCTTTGTGATATTAGGGGGCTAGCAAAGGTTAATGGTTTGACAAGTACTATATTCGTTCAACACAAATTCTCATTGAAGACGGGGCTCCGTATTTAGTGAAGACGGGTCGGGTTCTCTCTCAGAAGAAGGCAAGTGGAGAATTAAATTGATCCCACCTTACCCTCCCACTTGCCTCCTTATGAGAAGGGATCTGCCCCTTTCTTCATTGAAGACGGATATGTCCGTCTTAAATGAGACCAACTATTCTTTCAAAGTCTACTGCGAGAACTAATGATGTATGATGATTAGGGCTGGTCAAATGTGTGGGTCGGGTCATGACTAAGGCGTGTCGAGCCTGACTTGTTATGCCCGGGCACGGTCCAAGGTAAGGGGCGGGTTTTGCCAAGCCTGGTGTAGGTGAACCAGGCTCGGCCCAAGGGGCGGGCCTAGGTAGAATCTGAGTTAAGGCGGATTGTGGGCGGGTAAGTATGCTCGAACCGGGCCCGACCCATGTATATGGCGGGTTTAGCCAAGCCAGTACTCGGTCGAGTACACATTAACCCAATTGTGGGTCATGTCGGGTTGGCCCGCATGTTTGACTAGCCCTAATGATGATGACCACAATAATGGTCTTTTTTTCACTCATGATGTTTGGTATTAATTACGTCATTTTCTATTTCTTAACTTCAAAAAACTTGTAAGATGAGAGAGCATAAATTAGGCATAAATTTTGTTAAATTACTTAATGTTGACGGACAATTTTATTTTATAACACAAATTTTCAATTGTGACGGGGTGATACGTCGCAAGCTTAAGAAGGGTCAAGCCCTTTGTAAGGGGCTTAACCCGTCTTAAGCACCCGTCGCAAGTGAGACAAGCTGACAATACTACAAATTCAGGCAATAACAACGCCCCATCAACAACGCATACTCACGAAAATTAAGAAAAACCGTTGTGGAATGGATAATAATTTTTCCGCGGAGTTTTATTAAACCTAATAACAACGGTATTAATTTTTCGAACGTTGTTATTAGTTTTAACAACGGGGTGAACTAAAATAACCGTTGTAAATATATAAACTAATAACAACAGTTTAATCTATATCCGTTGTTATTAATTTGGCGCAAAATAAGGAAAAGTAATAACAACGGCACGAACAAACCCGTTGTTATAATGTGTTATTAATTTGGCGCAAGGTAAATTAATATCAACGGATATGATTTTGTTGTACTTTGTTGTTAATTGTAACAACGGTTAGAACTTTGTTAACCGTTGTAAATATATAAACTAATAACAACAGTTTACTATGAATAATAACCGTTGTCAATATTTGTTAATAAAGATGAAATAAACACACAACACTAATAATACTGTATTGCAACACAAAAACACAAACACAAAGCGATTATACTGCAACACAAAACCACAAACACTAAGACATACTCCCTGATCGTCTCTTTGTCATCGTCTCCGTCTGCTATTTCTTATTAATCAGGTATTCTAATAATTTTGATTTATTGATTTCCTGAGTTTCGTTTATTTGTGAATTAGTTGCCTTATACATTGCATTTTCTGAATTAGTTGGCTTATTATTGAATTAGTTTTAATTAGTTGGATTTTATGAATTACTTGGCTTACTATATATATTACGAATGTAGATAAATGACTCGAACTTGGATGAATGCTGCAAATATGAGTGACCCAAACTATAAGGATGGTTTAGCTGAATTTTACGAAGTCGTTGCGAACAATTTGAATGGTTCTTCTAGTATTCCATGCCCTTGTGAAAGATGTGGTAATATTAGGTATATGGCTATTCCGGACGTTAAAATTCACCTAGAAAAGTATAGTTTTAGTCGATCCTATACCCGTTGGATTTTTCATGGAGAATCATTAGAGGAAGATAATAATTTTGAAGAAGATGATCTTGAGGTATACGAAAGGATAACTGATGATCCCGAGTTTGCCGAGTATGTTGAGTTGGAAGCAGACGAGTTGAATGTTGGGTCTACAGATAATGAAGAAAAAGATGATGAATCAAATGCTTTTGAAAATGAAAACATTAATTTGGATGACCTTGACAACATGTATGAGAAGTTGTGTGAGTCTGAAGCGCCTCTGTACCCTGGTTGTAAGTACACAAAGATGTCGGCTGTGGTGAAGTTGTATAATATCAAGGGGGCAAATGGGGTTAATGACACGTGTTTCACTAGTTTATTAGCCTTGATAAACGACATGCTTCCAGATGGTAATGTTCTTCCCGTTAAGACATATGAGGCTAAAAAACTAATTAGAGGGGTGGGTATGAAATATGAGAAAATACATGCATGTTCAAATGACTGCGTATTGTATCGAAAATTATATCAAAACTTAATCAATTGTCCGATTTGTTTTATGTGGCGTTATATGGATAAGGAAGGGATCCCGGATAAGGTGTTATGGTATTTTCTAGTGATACCAAGATTCATAAGGATGGCTGCGAATAGCAATGATTCAAAAATGTTAACTTGGCATGAAACTGAAAGAATAAATGATGGGAAGCTAAGACACCCGGCAGATGGTATGCAATGAAAATCGTTCGACGCTAAGTATCTCGAGTTCGGCATTGAACCTAGAAACTTACGTTTAGCGCTGTCCACTGATGGAATGAACCCACATGGAAACATGAGTACCCAACATAGTACTTGGCTAGTAGTGTTGGCAATATATAACTTACCTCCATATGTGTGCATGAAAAGAAAGTATTTGATGTGGTCGTTGTTAATTTCCGGCCCTAAACAACCTGGAAATAATATAGATGTCTATTTGGAACCTCTTTTAGATGATTTACGAATTTTGTGGGATAGTGGGATAGGAATGAAACTTTCAATTTGAGAGCGATGTTATTGTGTACAATAACCGACTATCCGGCTTATGGCGACCTTTCTGGGCATACGGTGCATGAGAAAGAGGCCTGTCCATTGTGTGGGGAGGATTGTGACAACCCTCGCGAATGCGGAAATAAAACATACAAGCATGTGATTTAATTAGCGGAAATACGGTGTTTTTAAAACCTTTATACATGCAAGATAGAAAATACGAGGAGTGTCAAATATTACAAACCAAATAAAAATACCACAAGAGACGTAATCTCTCAAAGTGTTAACAAAAGACAAAGTTATTAGCATCTAGCTAAACAACGTCTAGAGGTGTTTCATCCAGGGACAACGCCCGCTAACTCACACCCGAACCCAAAATACCACAAGCAAAAAGCCATCCAATCAAGCAACCTGTTCATCCATGAAAAACATGAACGCCACAGTCAATGGGGAGTAACTATGGGTTCTCCCAGCCATATCACATTAAACGTACATATAAGGAAATACAAAAGTAGAAGCATGCATATATGAATATAGATGTGAAATACGATAAGAATAGATAGGCAATTCAATATGTAATGATAAGAGCATATGGAATACAAATCCGAATCCATCATGTTATACAAAGACTCGGGGAAAACACTCTTAGGCAACCGAATACGCTCACTAGGGCTTACATCTCACCGTTAGCGGTATAAGTTTGATAAGATTGAGACTCGACAAACAAACCAAGCCAAGTCATGCTATGATCACAATCAATCCATCATATTATCATCCATTCAAACATTCCAATACATAGACGGTGCCCAATCATGCAATGACCATGAATAATATCATGAAATCACGCATTCAAAGACGACGACACAACGACGACATCTCTCACTGTAAATGAAACGCACTAGCACAGTGTACATGGCAAGTATGATTAAAAGGCATCCACGGGATACAACATTTCCCTGAACGCATACACGATGCTACATTTCGTATATGTAGACTAATTTCCTCCCGGTAGGACGACGATAACTATACGGTCCTAGTCTAAACCTGGCCAGACTCTCGGAATAAACGTTTTCCAATTCGACATGCGATGACATTTCGCATTCAAGACTCGGTCAATCATAGACGCCGCGTACCCCAAATTCGTTAGAAATATTCACGAAAAGAGCAGAAAAAGAGCTCAAGCTCATAACAAGTGTACGTTACATGCCAAAATAACAAACACCAACTGAAAGTACACAACATTGACGGCAGGGTAGATCAACGCAATGCGTTCGACCTCCCAACAGATTGTCGTATGCCCACTAACACATGCAATTAAGCAGTAGGATACCTCCCCGTTCCGACATTCCAGCCTTACGAACGTGGAGGTAGCCAAGGGATTGAGAGTACAAAGCACAAGACAAAATAGTGCTCAAACCGTATCATTTGTAAAAACCGAATCAAAGTGGAACATACCAAAAAAAAAACCGTCACAAAACATGTGATACAAGCGAATGAAATATCATGTATTCAAAACATTAATATTATAAGTCACTACGTAAAATTATGCGATAAACGAACGATCGGAATTATTATAAATGAAATCGTAAACAAGAATTACAAACAACATCCAGCAGGAGCCAGCCGGTCAGGTGGACCGGTTGCCGGTCTACCGGCTCAGGCCAACCATCATATGAAAAACCAATGTGAAATGTCAGTGTGTCACAGCCGGTCAGGTGGACCGGCTGCCGGTCAACCGGCTAAGGACCAAGGGTATTATGAAAACAAGAAGGAAAAGAGGGGTGTCTCAGCCGGTGGTCTGACCGGCTGCCGGTCGACCGGCTGAGCCCAACTTCATAGTTCAATAATCACGTAATATGCAATAATATACAGCCACTGCCTCAGCCGGTGGTCTGACCGGCTGCCGGTCGACCGGCTGGGGTCCAATGTACACGAAATTCCCATTTTCACTAAGAATCCAATTTCAACCATTATCAAATATTATCATAAATCATCAAAACTCATATGAATACTCGATAAACAACATCCATCAACCATAATACAAGTCATAAGCATACTAACCATAATCTAAATACGATTTCTATCCTAAAAATCACATAAAACACGTAAATGATATCGAGTAACCCTTCACCGTTACCTTTTCGCGTCTTTAATCGATTTCTAAACCTTCCTAGTCTCCACCTACATACAATTAGATAATAAAAGATGAATATCATTCACCTTGAGAAAGACGGATAATTTAAAAAACGAGAAAGACGGTAATTTTATTACCAATACGGATAGAGGAAGCTAAGAGGGGAAGAATAAGACGAACTTACGAGAATTTGAGCGAGTAACGAATGAGATATGACGATTTTAAGACGGGTCAAAAATGGAGGCAAGGTTTTGGTTGGTTTCTTAGTGATGAAGTAAGAATTGAGTTGTGTGAATGAAAAATAGGTTATGAGGGAGTATGAGATGTATAAGGGAAAAAGTCAACAAAAGTCAAAGACGGCTTAAGACGGGTTTTACTTGAAATCTCGCAGAAATCCCAAATACGAACTCGGAAATTCTAAATTCGACACGGAAAATTTAATTCTAAACTAAAACTATATTTCGCTGAAAAGTATCCGTAAAATATTTTTACTATAAAAATAGGGTACATTTGCGGGTGTTACAAGGATATCGAGTCTGAATACTTGAAGTGTTCTCATAAGTAAGTGTATTTGGGAAATAGGAGGGGCTTGGATCCTGACCATCTTTATCGCAAGCAGCAGAAAGCATTTAATGGACGTCAAGAACTTCTTCAACCTCCTAGAATTTTGAGTGGGCATGAAGTTTATCAGAAAGTAAAGCATATTGAGATAAAATATGGGAAGAAGAACGTCTCTAAATTGTCTACTCGTGGATATAAGAAAAGATCCATATTTTTTGATAAACTTCCATATTGGCCTGATCTGGAGGTCAGGCATTGCCTCGATTTCATGCACATTGAGAAAAATGTCTGTGATAATATTATCAATACCCTCCTGAATGTTCCCGGTAAAACAAAGGATAACGCCGCAACTAGGGAAGATATGCAAATGATGGGTATTAGGCTAGAGTTGGCACTACAGAAGAGAGGTAATGGTACATTTTTACCGCCAGCAGCTTATACCCTTTCACGGAATGAGAAAAAAGAGTTTTGTGCATGCTTGAATGGAATTAAAGTGGCACATGGTTATTCGTCCAACATCAAAAGTCTTGTGTCGATGCAAGACCTAAAACTCACCGGGTTAAAGTCACATGATTGCCACACTTTAATGCAACAATTACTATCCGTGGCTATTCGTTCCATTTTACCTGAAAAGGTACGATATGCTATTACCAGATTCTGTCTCTTCTTCCACTCAATATGCGATAAAGTCATCGATCCCGATGATGCGGATTCATTGCAGGACCTCGTTGTCACCTCTCTTTGTCATTTTGAAATGTATTTTCCACCTTCTTTCTTCACTATCATGATTCACCTGACCACTCACTTGGTTATGGAGATTTTGTACCTTGGGCCCGTGTACTTGAGATACCAGTATCCTTTCGAAAGATTGATGAAAGTGTACAAGGACTATACATCTAATCGGTATCGTCCAGAAGGTTGTATTGTTGAACGCGCTATATTAGACGAAGCTCTTGCATATTGTTACGCTCATCTCTCCCCTGAGGAGTTAATTGACGTTCCAAAGAATCGTCATAGTGACTGGATGACCGGAAAAGGTATTAGGGGCCGGGTTGAAAAAATTGTGGCACGTGACATGTTACATTTAGCAAATACGTATGTGCTAAACAACGAAGATGAGGTGCAACCTTATATTCAACAACACAAAGATGAGCTCAAATACGATCACCCAAACAAGAGCGAGATGTGGATTGCAAACGAGCATAAGAAGACATTTGGAGAGTGGTTTAGGAATGGTGTCTTGGAGTATAAGAATTTGTATGGTGATGACATCTCTCCTAGGTTACTACGTCTTGGGTTAGGTCCAAATGCCAGGGCCACTTTTTTCAGCGGTTTTGCTATTAATGGTGATACTTTTTACACCCGCGAGCAAGATGAGTTGAGCACAATGCAAAATAGTGGTGTGAGTTCTGAATTTGAGGCAATGCACTTTGCTACTTCAAAAGATAAAAAACCTATTTGGGGAAAATGCCTTTATTATGGTGTTATTCAAGAAATATTGGTATTAGACATTGATTTCACAATACCTCTGTTTCGATGTAACTGGGTTGATAACAACAACAATTGTGTTCGAAAGGATAAAATGGGATTTACGTTGGTCAATTTGGATAAGGTTGGCAATAATAAGGATGATCCTTTCATAATGGCATCCCAAGCTAAACAAGTGTTCTATGTCACCGATCCTATGGATAAGAAGTGGTCTGTTGTACTATCTATAAGGAGTAGACGGGGTGCACCCGATAATGGTGGGGATAATGATCAGGATGTCGTGTTTGAGAGAATGGATCACTCTTCCACTGTATCTTATTCGACAATGTTGACATTGATCATGATAACATTGAAAGCATCTATATGCGTGATGATCATGGTGAAGGTATTTGGGTTAACGAATAAACTATGTCGGGCAAGAAACGTACCCGATCCTGAGGTGGTTAATAATGTGAGGTATTAACTATTTTTTTAAATAACTATCTTTCTGATTATTGTTCAAGAAGTGTAGTCATTCAGTATATTGTCTTTAACTTTTGTTAACTTTGGTCATTGTTGAAAATTCCCAAATTATTTAGCTTTTGCTCATTCAGTATACAGTCTCCATGTTTTGGTTTCTGCTGATTATTATTGCAGTGTATAGTGCTTATGCTACTGCTGTCTCTTTTTATAATTAAAAATAAAATAAAGGTAAGCAACAACAACGGTTGTTCTAAATATACCCGTTGTTATTGCTTATAACAACGGTTATTAATCACAAACCATTTTCATAGTTTTTATTAATCACAACGGGTAGACGACTTTAACCGTAGTCATTACTCTATCACAACGGTTTGTTTATAATAACCGTTGTCAATATTTGTTAATAAAGATGAAGAAAACACACAACACTAATGATACGACTGTACTGCAACACAAAAACTCTATCACAAAGCGATCATACTGCACCACTAAAACATACTCCCTAATCGTCTTTCTGTCATCATCTCCCTTATTAATCAGGTATTATTTTTATTAACTATTTCTGTCATCATCTCCCTTATTAATCTAGCTAGATTGTTCAATTCTTATTATTGAATTGTGGATTTCCTGAATGTCGTTTATTATTGAATTTGTGAATTAGTTGAATTCTAATTTTGCTTTATCGATTGAATAGCTTTGAATTGAATTGGTGAATTACGGTATTATTGAATTTATGACCATTATTAAAATTAGTTTAATTAGTTCTAATCATAAGTCAAAAAACAAATTAACCAAACACCAAACAACATTAGTATTATTAAATAATAAGTTCAAACGGCGCCACACACAAATGGCGCCAAAACAACCAAACAACAACAACCAAACAACAACAACAGCAAACTAAATTGAGTCCGGGTAAATCTCTCGGATAGCTGCCACCGCTAGAGCATATGCATCAATCGGGTCAGCCTCGGCCAGAACCAACCCTTCCCACTGCTCTACCTGGATCACTTCAACGAGGTCGACCCCATTTGGGAAACGGTGACGGTCATGTTTGGTAGCCACCCATAGATATGGCCCAAGCTGGTGGTCCGTGCTCTCAATCCAATCTTTTCGCCCATGCCCGACCTTGTCAAACATTCTTACCAGTTTGAATGCGGACGCACGATGATCATCCGTCATCCCAAACTCGAAAACGAGTTCCCCTGTAAAGTACCTGTCATGTCAATTTGGCCTCATCTTCTTGATTAAGTAGCCATTTCGAATAAGCGTATCACGGAGTTTCTTGTAGCTTTTACACACAACGTAGCCACCCTCAATATGAGAAGACATTTTTTTCATGATGCAAGCATATAGTTTAGTAAAAGTTTCAGACATTTTGTATGGTTGATGTTAGTATTGAGGCTGGGAAATTTTGTATGGTTTAGCAAATATGTTATTGATTGGAGTTGGGAAATTTTGTATGTGGTTGATAGTCTTGTATCGAGGCTGTATTTATAGAGAGTTATTGATTGGAGTTATTGAGTCACATGCAGTTATTGATTCACATGCATGCATTTGTTCACATGCAAGCATTGATTCACATGCATTTACATTACCCAAAACGACTATACATTCACATGCAGTTATTGATTGAGTAAATGTGTGAATGTATATATGCAGTTACATTTCCTATGCAGTCAATGCACTTACTGCAATATGCAGTAACTACTGACTGCTGTCCACCACGGTTATAAACAAAGGCCCGTTGTGGAAAGTAATAACAACGGTTTTTTTAACGAATAACCGTTGTTATTTCTTTATCACAACGGAATTTCATATTGGCGCAAATAGGGTGAAAATATATAACAACGGCTATGATGCACCGATGTCATTACTCTATCACAACGGTTTTAGTCAGCAAAACCGTTGTGGAAAGTAATAACAACGGTTTTTTAACGAATAACCGTTGTTATTTCTCAATATTATTATTTTTAGTTAAAATATATTGCAGTCCAAACCCGTGAATAAACAACAGCAGAACAACTGTAACAGCAGAAACAGCATTGATTAAAGCATCCATTGAACATCATCAATGGCAGCATAACCCCTCTATAAATACAGCCTCAAAACCTCTCCTTTAAATATTACATAACCCTAATTAATTACTCCAAGAACTAACATCATCAATGGCAGCAGTTAACCTTCCCAACGGTGAGACGACCCTTACAAAATTGATTGCAGATGAGGAGGAGGCTCTTGCCGTAGTTGCCGCTGATCATCACCCATTGATTAAAGGATCCATTGAACATCGAAGGGATTATTAGATTAAGAGGCTTAAAGCAGTCCGACTTGTCAACCAAGCGTCGTCTTCATCATCGTCCTCTGACTACCCACGTCGGCCTGATACTCGCAGGTTGGATGCCGCAAGAGATATGTTGAGCTGTACCCGTCCTACCTTAACTCCACATGCAAGACGTGTACTTGCATGCATTGAATATGTTATTGCAAAATATGAGGTTAATGATCCGGAAGTCATCAGTATCATCAATATTGTTCCGGATTGTTGGTGGCAGTGTGAGAAAAGCTTTTTACTCTTAACCGAAATTGTTCCGTATTATTTAACATATTTATTTATTTGATGTCGGATGAATGTAATGTACTTTAATATAAAATCTAGGTTATTCCTAATGAAATCAATGAGAAAGAATGTTGTTTAAAGTGTTTGAATTGATATGATTAATTCCGTTGATGTTCAATATTTTGATGTTTGATCAATAGCGATAATCTACTATATATGAAAGGTTTTAGGGTTTAGGGGTTTAGGGTTTAGGGTTTAGGGTTTAGGGTTTAGGGTTTAGGGTTTAGGGTTTAGGGTTTAGGGTTATTTTGAAGTAACGCACGTATACTAATAATTAATATATATTATTATACTTTGTATTACATTAGTTTGATCTAATTAATTAAAAGTGATCCGACCCGAAAATGATACTTAATAATCACGCGGATAATAAATAAAGATTTCTATCGAATTAAATTAAATAACCCGATACTAGCTAATTAATTTTGGGTCGGATCAGTTTCAGGTTAGTGATGCAAAAACGGCCCGACTCGATATATAACCTCATCTGCTTGACCTGGAAATGATCGACGACAATTAACATTTCCGAAACAGACACGAAAGCCGAAAGGACCCGGCCCTCGCTCGCTCCCTGACCCAAACTAACCCGGTAAAGTTACATACCCTACGAATCTAACCCGATCGGAATATGGCGTAGTAACCATTTATTTGGTTATAAAACGTAATAAGTATAATAAGTGATAAATAATGTGGGGTGTGGTGATAAGTAATAATTAGTGATAAATGTGGGGTAGTTTTGATGGCCGTCAATATATGAAAATAACCATTTGTTGATAAAACGTAATTAAGCGAGACGATAAATAACAAAAACCGTAAAGATAATGGAAAATAGTTGTGGATTGTTGTAAGGGGCCAGTTTCTTCAATTTCATGTGGTTAGTTATTTGATTATAAAGATCGGACTAAATAGGTGGTAAGTTGTAAACTTTTGAACCCAATAATATATTATAGGTGGTAAAAAGCAAAAAATCGTCCCTTTTGAGCATATATATATATGCATCAATAACCGTCCCTTTTAGCGTACTTGAACGAAGTCGATCGACCCCATTATTTAATTTGGGAAACATTGACGTGTATATATAATACTTGCATGCATTGATGAATCTGTTATTGCAAAATACGAGGTTAATGATCCGAAAGTCATCAGTATTATATATCATCAATATTATGATCATGTTCCGAAACCACCCGATCCGAAACCACCTGATGACACGTGCCCCCGACCCAAAAGCGGTCGACCCGAAGTAGCTACTAGCTAGATAGTGGATTGCCCGATCCGTAACTGGCCACCCGATCAGTTTCAGGTTAGTGATGCGTGATTATAATAACCAGTACCTTAAAAAGAAAATGACCCGATTCGAGAATCACTAGACTCGATATATATAACCACATCCGCTTGACCCGGAAATTATCGACGACCCGCCCAATTATAAACATTCCCGAAACAGACACGAAAGCCGAAAGGACCCTCCCCGACCCAAACTAATAACCCGATAAAGTTAATTACAAACCCGCCGAATCTAACCCGATCGGAATTGATTCCCAAACCCGATTCGAGCTAATAATTAAACGTAACTTACGCCTATAATATACAAATCTTTAAATAACATAACAATTATGATGTACTATACCTATATATATATTATAAAATTAAATAAATTAATTAAATTTAAAGCAAAGTTAAATAAATTAAACGTAATTAATGAATTTATTTTCGTGCCTCAAATTTTAATATCGTGCGCGCGTATCTGAAAAATTAAAAAAAAAACACATAATCTATAAAAACGGTTCTTTATAATACCACAGTTGTTATTACTTTCAACAACGGGTCATCCTAAAGAAACCGTTGTCATAGTTTTTATTAGATTTTTCCTTTTGGCGCATTTTGGTGAAAATATATAACAACGGGTGTCCTTTAACCGTTGTCATTACTCGATAACAACGGTGGTTTTTAGTATAACCGTTGTCAATAGTTTCTCTTAATAAAAAATAATTTACAATCCTATAGACTAAATTAAACACACAAATAATTTACAATCACATTATCATCATCATCATCCTCGTTTACAACACAAATCTTTTTGTTTATTATCATCATCATCCGCCTCGTTCTCTTGATCATCATCCTGCTCGTTCTCTTTATCATCATCATGTTTTCATTTTCATTATCAGGTAATTTTTGTGTTTCGTCTTTAGGGTTTTAAGATTGAAGTTCATCTTTTTGTTTTCATTTTCTATTTATCGTTCTCTTTATCATCTAGTTTCATTCCTTTCTAAGTTTTTAGAGTTTTAGAATCTCTGCATGACTCTTTATTTGTTCAGTTACTATTTTATTCCTTTTAAGGTCTTAGGGTTTTAGAAGCGCTGCATGCATGACTCTTTTCCATTACTATTTCATTTCTTTTGAAGGTCTTAGGGTTTTAGGATTATCATGGGTGAAGAACGGAAAAGAGTAGAGAACAATGATAAGAGGGATATGCCTGGTGAGAGGGGTGTTTCGAAGTACCCTGCAGTCCTTGCAGCTATAGCGGCAAAACAGCCGCTGCCTATAAAATGGAGTGTGAAAGGTGTTCCTACTGGTCCAAATGCTGGCCATTTATCCACTTGGATTGGAGTTACAACCAAACAGTTTGCGCCTATTGATTTAGATGATTTCAGGAATATAAATCCTGTATTGCAGAAGTTACTCTTGACCCGTATAAAGGTATGATAATTTCCTTAGCTAAACACCATTTTATTTTGCAGAAGTTATTATTACATAAGGCAGGAAGCCGTATAAAGGTTTGTATAAAGGTATGATATTAGACAGCCGCTTATTAGTATATATGATGATGATGCAAGAAGCTTTCGATATTCCCGACTGCCATGATAAGTATCTATTACATAAGGCGGCGGCAATCTTAAGGCAGTGGAGGTGTGACCCTGCCAAATTACACTTGTATGTCGACAAGGAGACGGGGGAGATGCATAAGTGCCCACCGACAAAGTACCCTAACATCACTCAGCAAAAATGGGATAATTATAAGGCGAAACGAGCTACTGAAAAGTTTCAGGTTAAGTATCCATGTCATATGTTTACATTTTTCTAAAACTCTACTTAAGGTTACATTTTTCTAAAAGTTTCAGGTTACATTTTTCTAAAACTCTACTTGTATCTATAATTTTCTAATTATCTCATCTACTTGCGATTTTATATGATTTGAAGACCGTTAGCGCCAGAAATCGTGCCAACATTTCACAGAAGCGGGGGGTATATTATGGTTCTCGAGGCGGTTACAGATTGATAGAAGAAAATCTCGTAAGTAGCATCTATATATTAGATTTTTTTAATCATACTTGGACTTGAAATACATGTATACATATATTACTTTTGAGTTAATGTGTAGGGGTCAAAGGGAGTGACCGACTTGAATCGGCACGTAACTTATAAAGAAGGGCACACGCCTAAAGGATCCCGAACATGTAACGAATATGATCAGGAAGTCTTGGCCAACATAGTAAGTATTATTTTATTAAGACGGGTTTTTAATAACTTTATTGTATAATTCTTGTATGTCTGACTATCTATTTATTTTAGTAACAAAAATAAAATTATGTTTATTTAATATATTATAGGAGAATGTTCTGAAGGAGGTTGCGGAAGGGAAATTCACTCCGAGTGGTCGTGACGACGTTCTTGCTAGAGCGATCGACCGACCCGAGCATCCAGGTCGATTGAGGGGCGTCCCATTACATGTCGGAGTCACAAAATATTATGGGACAAGCAGCCCGAAAAAGAAGAAGAAAAATAAGGGGAAGGCTGACATAGTACCATTTTTTATTGTCATTTAAAATTCACATGTTATTGTTTTAACAAAATGCTAATTCTACATGTTGGGCGTGCAGGTTCAGTTATTGGCCTCCGTGATACTAAAAATGAATTCTGGAGGATGATGGAGGATGTCATTAAAAAGGGTGAGGTAGTGCAACAGATTGGTCAAGAGGCAGACACTACTACCTTGCCAATACATGAGGAGACGGCTGAGAAGACGGGTGAGGTACCTAGTGCTGCTGAGGTTTTAATACCTCAAGCCGATAAGGTAAATATGACTTTTTTTTTCTGCATTTGTTCTTTCCAGCAGCCATGCCTTTGATTGGTTAATTTTATTAGGTAAATGAGTCTGAAAAGGGGACACAACTAGAGGAGACGGGTGAGGTACTTAATGAGTCTGAAAATGAGTTTTTTTTCATTTAGAGTTATATTTTATCGGGTCATTTCAGGCCGTCGGGTTAGTTGCGGATCAACACAATTCGGGTCATGTTCGGGTCAGGTCGGGTCGTGCGAATCCCGGTTTTGGGTCACATTGGAGAGTTTTAGTTCGCATTAATTTCGGGTCTCAGGTCAGCCTTTTTGGGTCGGGTTGGTTTTGCCAGGTTTACTTCTATTTTGAGCAAGACCTCACTTGCCTTGCAAAAGGGCATGTTACCTCATAGATGTCGTCTTGTGAGTTGAAGGGCGAAGCGAAGCCCGCTTATTGCCTCATATCGGATATGTTATTTGGATTAGTTTAAAAAAGGGTCGTGCCTTAGTCAACTTCGTACTCGAGGATGAGTAAGGATTCGGTTTAAGGATATTTGACGTGGCTAATTTATACCTAGTTTTTACCCCCTGAATTTACCCTGTTTTGCATGGTATTTAGGCCAATCATCGTCATTTATCGTGTCAAAAGCTTCATATTTGCTTTTATTCGTTATTATACCCTCTTTTAAAGAAATGAAAGAAATGAGGCACTTTGGGCATGACATTGCACCCATTTGAAGGCTTTTCGACACTTGTGACCAATGACATGCATAATTAAGAAAACAAAACCATTGACATAGGCCTCTAGGCAAGTTTTGGGTAGATAGACCAGCTCAAGCAGAGCTCGAGTCGAGTTTCAAAGCATAATGTAGATTAAGGGCTGAAAGTAGGCCAGCTCGCCCGAGCTTAGACCATCTCGACCGAGATGGAGCTGTCTCGCCTAAAACAGCGCTGACTCGAGCTAAGCTGTTATCGGGATTGGCCCAGCTCACCCGAGCTGGACCTCCTTCGTAGCTCTTCTCGCCTTTTCTTCGTTTTTTTTTCGTTTCCCTTCTTCCCCAAGTCTTGTGCTTAGTATATATACCCCATCTCCTAATTATATTAGGGTTCCATTTTATCCCCATCTTTACATAGCTTATACCCTAAATTATATCATATTAGATTAGATTAGATTAGGATTGATTAGCTTAATCCTTCGTCAAAAGACTATTCAAATTACTGTAGGTCTAGTTTTGTAATTGGATTCTTTTGGTTTATATGAGAAGATTACTGACAATCTTTCTCTTGGTTCAAGTTTTCTCTCTTTATCATTCATCTTATACTTTAATTATTAGGTATAATCTTCTAATCTCTCTTTATTTTCTTGTCAGTCTTTCATTAAGCTTGTTGTCTTCTTGTCTTATGTTTCTCATGTATCGCTTTAATCTTTTGACTTGTTCTTCCATATCCTTCGTGTTAATGCTTGAGAAGTGTAGTTTCAAAGATTAGTGGGGGAATTATGGGGTTCTATGAGGATTAATATAATATATTGATTGTTGGGTTGATTTGTTGATTATTTTCTTGCTTCTATCTTATGCATACAACATGTTCGATGAAATGCTTGAGTGACTTCTTGTATGATTTGTGACCTTGTTAGCGCATACCCATAAGATTGAGAGTCTTGGGTGTTTCTAGCACCGTATATAAATAACATGTTTGACCCTGTACGCAAGAGCTAGCTAGGACCGTCATGGGGGAGGGATTGTAAGATCGAAAACCTCAAACCACCGCGCCCAAGTTGGCCTACTACCTCTCAACTTTCGACCCGACTTATTAAAACTCGAATTACCAATTTGAACCCGTTGATCCTAGACTTTCCTTTGTTTGATTGTTATTCCCTTATATATATCTTTGCTTTAGTTTAGTTTTATTTCAATCTTAAACCGTGACAACCCTTAAGCACCTCTAATCTAGACTTGCATTTTAGAACACCCATTGTCCCATGGACCAAACTTGACTTGCCACCATGCTAGGTTAAGTTTGTAAATATTTTTTAACGCAAAACGACACATCAACGGGTATCTTGTCCTTATTCTTGATGGGCTAAGGCCAACGAAAGGTGTCGAGTGACCATCCTCGCTGTTGGAGGGGGTCGTCGATAGGCTTAATTAGTCGGCTCGGTCTCAAGGGTTCGGCCAAGTAGAGTAGTGAATACCGTGCCTTTCTCTACTAAGCATGAGCTTTGTTTTCCTTGTATGCTTTTTTTTGTTAAACTTGGGCTTTCTTCGTATTAGACCTATCTTTCATTGGGACTACGCTCGGATCCTCTTGGGATAAGGTTTATCAGTTTATGTGCCCCCATCAATTTAGACTATATGATTTAAACTTTAATGACAAAAATTAAAGAGGGTTGTAATCAAACTGCTGAGATGATCAATTGATAAATTTGAGTTGACAATTACCCTCTTATAAATAATAGAAAGTCACGCTTGTAACCGTCACAAGCTTGTTACTTCTCACGATCATCTCTTACTAGGTTGCCACTTGCTCTCCCACTTGTAGGCAGGGGTGAACCCATAAATTTATGTTTGGGGTAGCAAAATGATTAAGAGTATTAATCATTTTACCACTGAAACACATCGGTATTAATGTCAGATTAATTCGTTTTGTGTTAGGTATTCTAATGCTGATTGGGGTAGCTGAATACAAACATCAAAACTGAATTTGTTTTCTTTGGGGTAGCAGGAGCGAACCTAATTGGTAGCCCTGCTTGTAGGTCATAAGCGTGTGATAAAAACTGCCCGTAAAAAATGAGAATTTGCCTATAAATAATGAAAATGGGTGTTTTTTTTAAAAAATGTGGTCGGTCATGGCATTCATTTGGCTCCTTAAATCAAGCAAGGAGAGGGGACTTTAAAAACTGTCATTTTCGTCAATTGTTGTCCTATTTCTTTTTTGGGTGTCTCAGACTCTTAGTTAATTGTTGTCTTTTCTATATTAAGATGATTTTTTATGAGTAATTTGACCCCAATAGGACTATTGTCCACTTGTCATCCACTAAGTATAACCACAAATGGTCATCCACTCTTTCCTTAGTCTCTGTGCCAAAATGAAAGGACAACAATTGACCGAGACCGAAAGAGTAGATGATGTTTTGGAAAACTTTCTCCCAAATTAGTAAGTCTTCCTTATAATAATATTATTCGTCTCAAATTTAAGACGAGTCAAGTATCACTGCAGTTGTGCATATAAGACAAATTTATTGTTTTCCTTATGCATTTAACTTTTGTCTCATTCTATCTATTTAACCCTTTCTAAATTACATTTTCGTTTAAGACGGTTATTATCCGTCTTAAGCTCAAGACGGTCAAATACATACCAATCACCCCTACTTATTGTCTAGTAAATACCAAATTTTTTGTTATTATTACCATTATTATGAGCACAAATTCTCATTTAAGACGGGGGTATCCGTCTTTAGCTTAAGACGGATACCATATTCTCTCACAAAATACCCATCAAGGGTGAGTGGAGAAGCACATGGGGGGTGTCCACCTTGTTCCCTCTACCCATTTCCTCTCACAAAATACCCGTCGCAAGATTTGACCCGTCACAAGCAAGACCTACTGTATTATGAGATACTATTTAATTTGTTTTAAGTATAAAACGAATATTACTCGTGTTAAAGCAAGATTTACCGGTTTAATTTTGCAGTAGGTCTTGCTTAAGACGGGTCGGATCTTACAACGGGTATTTTGTGAGAGGAAATGAGTAGAGGAGACAAGGTGGGTTCTCCCCATGTGCTCTTCACTCACCCTTGATGGGTATTTTGTGAGAGAATATGGTATTCGTCTTAAGCTTAAGACGGATACCTCCGTCTGAAATAAGAATTTGTGTTAATTTTGTACCACCAAATATTTCGTTCCACAATTTTGTGGGTCACCACTCATCCATGTTTTACTTTTTATTTATTTTATTGCTATCAAAGCCTGGGTCTTCATAAATCATAACTTGTGATGCTGACTTGGTGAATTGTCTTGTCGTTTTGGAAGAGTTAGAAACGCAGAATGTTAGACTGTTTAATTGGCAACTACTTCGTATGTGCACAGCAATAAAGGAAATTGTCAACTACTTCGTACCACAGCAATAAATTCTGACCCAGGATTTTCTATGTACCACAGGTCCACAGCAATAAGAATTTCTTCTGACCCAAGATTTTCCCGTGATTTTTTTTGCCATATTGGGGTATGGTACTTATTAACCTCTTACTACTTGATAGGGCCGAGCAAAAATATACGATACGATTTTAATATACGGATACGATACGATCTACGGTTTTAATTACACGGATTTCCGGGTACATGATACGAATTTCCGTGTATACGATACGGTTTTTAAGAAAACCGTATCGGGTCCGGGTCGGGGAAAATCAAAACCGGGTATACGGTTTTGACCCGGCTTAATTAAAAATAACCAAAAAAAAGTTGTATGTAAAATTTTATTTTCTATTTTGATTATATGGGTGAAATTTTGAGCACCAATCATTTTACGTGAAACTTGTAATATACGCAACTCACTTTATCAGCGACAAATTTCTGTGTGAAGTTTTGCAAATTTATATTTGCTATTTTACCTACTGACTTTGCAAGTAATTGTGTTTTGTAATAATGATCTTAGTGGATTATATAAGATTATATAAGCATCTTATTTATTGGTCGTTACTAATGTTATGGACTCGAATTCCAGGTTTGAGCATTATCAATTAAACCGGATCCGGGTATACGGTTTTCGGGTACCCGGTTTAACCGGGTATACAAAAATCGGGTCGGATCCGGGTTCTAATTTTTTGCCTCCCAAAAACCGGGTATCCGATACGGTTTGCTCAACCCTACTACTTGGGATACATCACATGTACAAGAGCATTGCATAACGGTCGTATGTAATTGAACTTTTAAAATTTTTAAATTATCTTTTAAAATTTTTAATATAAAAATTGAAATTTAAATGGTTTATGTGTAGTATTTTTGAGTTTTATTATAAATTAGTTGTATAGTCTAGTCAATTGTACATGACGCCATGTATTTCCATTATTAGGTATGACTTTTGAATGTATTCGTTTTACTTTAATTTTAATTTTATCAAAAAAATTTAATGTTGTGGTTATGAGTTACACTGTACTAGTATTGGTGCCCGGCTTCGCCCGGGCTACCTATATTTATCATTAAAGTTTTTTAATTAAATATAGTTTAAAGTTGTATAACTCATAAATTTATCATCAATATATTTTCTTATGACATATCTTAAAATTACGATAAAATAAATGATTAGACAATTCATTACTCCCACTATTAATATTTTACTTTAATCAATTTGTCGGCTAGTTGTTCATATTACTATTTTTTATTGTTTCGTTTATTACATTCGTTATTCTACTGTTACTTTCACTATTCACGTCGTAATTATTGTTACTTTCACTACTCCCCCCGTAATTATTGATAATTTTACTAATGCCGCAATAATATTTACTCCCGTTGTTGTTCTATTACTTTCATTACTCCCGGTTCTAATATTGTTACTTTAACTATTGAACTGAGTGATTACTATAATTTAATTAGCTGATGATTAAACATGCAATTTTGAGATACTCATATATTTATATAAATATATTACGTATATGTTAAATCAATTTAAAACAATTATGCAATATTATATCTTTTGGAAACCTAGCTTGATTTATTTACCTTTTCATAGTTTCCAAAATATTATGTGTAAGTTAAATAATTATAAATTTTTAATTTAATGTATATGCTACTAATTAATAGCATAAGTGGAGCATGTTTATTTTAAGGAAAATCACCCTATTTTGCTATTTTCTAAATTTATACTTCAACCAAAATTATATAATATTTACATTGAAATACCTTAATCAGGTATTACACAACGCTATTGATTAAAAACTATATAGTATAATTAATTTGTATAACTTTATTTAATTACATGGAAGTCCCTTGATTTCGGAATCTAATATATAGTATAGATAGATTGTTATAATAGATCTTGGGTTCACAACCTTGAGCTCTCTTCCCATATATAGTATTGTCCTTGCGTTAGTAGACACCAAAACAAAATCAATTTTAATTATAACAATAATAATACAATTTCAAGATTTTGATACAAATTGTGACACTTAATTTTTTACTATTTAAAATATCATGCCTTGTTCAATCAAATTCAATATTCCATTTCGCATTGACTCATAAAATGAACAACAAGTCTCACATACGACGGGGCGACCTGTCGCAAGCTTAAGGCGGGTCAAACCCCTTCTCACAAAGAGCAAGTGGGGGGGGGGGGGGGGGGGGGAGATTGACCCGTCTTAAGCTTGTGACGGGTCGGCTCGTCACAAACTCACAAATGAGAATTTGCGTAAAATGAAAGTGTTTACTTTTTTTTATCAGTAGGTCTTGCTTGCGACGGATCGGATCTTGCGACGGGTATCTTGTGAGAGAAAATGGGTAGAGGGGACAAGGTGGGCACCCCCATGCAGGGGCGAACCCAGTTGGTAGCAAGGGGTCGCCCCCGCTACCCCAAACACAAAAAAATTGGTTAAGTCGGCGGATTTTTGCTACCCCAAATATTACTCTATAGTAAATTAGTAAATGTTATCTCATTAATTATGCAGTGAATATCTTGTAGCTTAGTGGTAAAGACTTTGATTTTCAATCTAATGTCCTCGGTTCGACCCCCCCTACATGCATTTTCCTCTTTTTTTTGGCTGCATTTAAATAAATGCTTATGTGAAGTAATAATACGGGGAATATCTAAAGTCAATTATTCTATTAAACTTTCCTTAAGAAAGTAAATCCGTATTAACTATTTAGCAACCATATATTTTCTTTGATAAATATTTTTGAATGAACGTTTTGGGTACCACATTTTTATTTTCTCTAATGTTATTGTATAGAGTTTATTTTTTATGGTGAATTACTAATCAAGAATAATTAAAAAATTCTAGATGTATAAAATAAAATTAATGAAAATTTGCTAAATTGCAACATGAAAAGTTTAGTCGATGAAATAGAACACAAAAAAATTAATTGATCATAAACTACTAAAATTGAAATTTTATTAGGAAGTAACAATATTTTTAGTTATTAAGAAGGTAGTCATTGTACTCATTATAGATTTGTGAATTACATTTAATAAGTTATATACACTTTTCTCGATTTCAAAATTTATCGATATTTATAAGCTAAATTTTATTTGCTACCCCAGAAATTAAATCCTGGGTTCGCCCCTGCCCCCATGTGCTTCTCCATTCACCCTTTATGGGTATTTTGTGAGAGAATATGGTATCCGTTTTAAGCTTGTGACGGATAGTGTCCGTCACAAATGAGAATTTGTGTTTTCTTATGCACAAATTCTTGTTTGTGACGGGCAGTATCCGTCACAAGCTTGCGACGGGTACCACTTCCCCTCACAAATGACCCATTTAAGGGAAAAGGGGAAGCACATGGGGGGTGCCCCACATGTTCCCTCTACCCATTTTGTTAGAGGAAAAACCCGTCACAAGGTCCGACCCGTCACAAGGGAGACCTATTGTTTTTTATGGGGTATTCTTGAAAATAATGAAGGAACATTGGATTTGATTGTGTTTTGTGGGGGTAGTTGCAATGACATTATTGTAAATACTACTCGTATATGTCAACTGATTTACCAAATAAGAAAAGAGAACATTGAATTGTCCAAAAAGGAAAATAAGAAAGGTTAGATTGCATTGGCTTTTATAACTTGAAAAAAAATATCTACTCTATAATACGATGGTATTTATTTTGTAGTTGTACTTTGTCCTTTAGTTTTATCATACCCTATAATTTGTAAGTCATCGTAATATTTCCTTTGATTCTTTTTTTTGTGGGACGATTAAAAAATTGTGTTTCTAAGTGTTACTCTGTTTTTCTTTTAATCTACCTTTTTTAAAACTACAAAAAAAAAAACTGACGCATACCTTAGACTCGGTTAGGCAAGGCGTTTCAGTTTAGCTTATTTGACCGAATTAGTTTTTTTTTTTTTTTTTACAAAATTTCAGGTAGCTTATTGTTTTGCAAGTGTTTGACTAATAACTTATTTGCGCAAATAAGTTACCTGAAATGAAATGTTACATAGGGTAACATTTGAGATTTCATACTCTTTTATGTAATTTCACATAAAATCAGCTACCTTTTGAGCTAGTTTGGCAAACATTTTTTCTATTAATCAGTTACCTAATTAGCTCATAACTTGCAGCTACCCTATTAGTTACCTTTTCAGATTTCAGTTACCTTTTCAGTTTTCAGCTTTATTTCCAAGTTTCAGGTGCTAATTTTACCAAACACAGCCTTAATAGCACTATCTTCCATTGTTTTTCCTTTCTCTATCATTTATAGTGTTTGTTTCATTTTTCTTCGTTAATCTGTAATTTATCTACCTTTTGTATGTTAAAATGATGGTATAAATCGTAGTTCAGTTGAGGTTGGTTAAAGCCGAAAACCGTGGTGTTTCTTTGTAGATCAGTGTGATTATTTGTAATTGCATCTTTATTAATGGATAATAATGTTATTAGTCTTAGTGATATTACAAGGATAGCAAAGGTTAATGGTTTGACAAGTACTATAGTCTTTCAAAGTCTATTGCGAGAACTAACGATGTGTGATGATTAGGGTTGGTCAAATGTGTAGGTAGGGTCGGGACAAAAGCGTGTCGGACCTGACTTGTTGAACCCGGGCATGGTCCGAGGAAGGGGGGTGGGTTTGGCCAGGCTTGGTGGAGGTGAACCCAGACTCGACCCCGGGGGAGGGGGGGTTGTGTCTAGGTTAGGGCGGGTTATGGGTGGGTAAGTATGCTCGACCCGGGCGGGTAAGTATGGTAGACCTGGCCTGACCCTATGGTTGGTGGAGCCAAGCCAGCATTGGGCCGAGTACGCATTAACCTGATGGGTGGGTCGTGCCGGGTTACCCTGCATGTTTACTAGCCCTAATAATGATGGTCATAACAATGATTTTTTTTTCACTCATGATTTTGGGTATTAATTATGTCATTTTATATTTCTCAATTTTAAAAAACTAACAAGGTATAAGAGTATAAGTCATGCATAAATATTTTTAAATTAGTTAGTGTTGATGGACATCTATATTTTATAATTCAATTATAAGGTGGAGGGTGACTTTCTTAGACTGTGTTTATAGGTTGGGCTAAGTAGGTCTACGTCTTGAATAATGACAAAAAGATAAAAAAAAAAATAAAGGAAAAGTAAAAAAAAAAACTTAGCCCATATCTGCGCTCCAAATGTTCTAGCTAGGAAGTAGGAACACATGGAACGAGTTTTACTTTTTTGCCATGCCACATGGCTATAATTTATTGGCTCAATTTTTACTTTTGTGTTTTGTGTTCCTAACTGCTAATTAATTTTATTTTATAAACCAAAATAAAATAATAAGTATCACAATATTCATATACTAGTTTTAAGCCCGTGCAAATTTTGCACGGGTTTGATATTTAAACTTATAGAAAATATTTATTTGATGTATAGTTATTGATATAAAATTTTTAATAATCGTTAAAATCTAATACTTCGTACTTCTTTAGTTTCAAAATTCATGAATAACATAAAATTAAAATTAAAGATTATTATTAATTTCTATGTTATTAAAATTTCATCAAATAAAATTATTACATATTTAATGCAGATAATGTAATAATTTTTGTTAAAAATAAAATATTTACAGCAACAACAACAACAACAACAACAATAATTTTAATATAAAAGATAAACTAAATTATCAATTTATGCATACCTTCTCGGGCCCTTTTAATATTCACAAATTATTCTCATTTAAGATATACATATCTCGTTTTAACATTAAGACATGTCAAATATCCCACATTAAATAAAATTAAAATGCATTGGTATTAGCAAAATGTTTGTCGTGTGACTTCAATCAACTTATTTGACCCGTTTTAATTTTAGGATGAATATATCCTACTTAAAAATACATACATTTAATATTAGGCCACTTTACCGTTTTACTATGTCCACATCATTTATACATGTGCCTTAGGCCAAACACAAATTCTCATTGTAGACGAATATATCCGTTTACGGTGAGACCAACTGTAGGCCAAATCATAAATAATGCTCTCCGTAATAAGTGCGTTTATTCATACCCATTTAGGCCCAAACCTAAGTATTATAGTGTTTTATGTTCATTTAATTATCTATAAATCCTACTTTTCAATCACTGCACATTCACCCTCTTTCACTCTCTCACTTTTAGCTATACCTCTTATATGACGTACAACTCCGCCGCATCCCTCTTAGTTGTTCCATCTCCGCAATGGCCACAACATCAACCTCTTTTCGACAAAAAAATCACCACACTCAATAAATCACCACCACCTTCTATCTTGTATATTTGTACAATTTCATCAATATTATTTGGATTAATGCTTTCATGCTTCATTTGATGGCTCATTATTGATTAAATATTCAAGAGGAAGAACTTAATGGCAAAGTTAATGACTAATTTTAGTGTATAAAAATTTTGTTGGTTTTTCAATCGTTTTGCAAAGAAGTACAAATTTTGTTATAGACCTACTCATTTCAATGAATAATATATCATTTAATAAATTCTTTTTGAAAACTATTTTAGTGGAATGCTCTAAAATTAACTCAACATAATTTTATAATACATTTATTTTATTTACTTTTTATAGATCTTATTTTTAAAATTAAAAATTAAAATAGTATTTATTAATTTTTTTGTTGAAAACTATTTCATATTCAAGCAGATTACTCAGATCTGGTGATATTTCGAAAAATTTATCATATTGTATAAGCAATAACTTGATTTATGTATTGGGTGCTGTAACGTATACAATTAATGAAAGCAGGGGAGTACAATTAGTCACTGAAGTCATGACTCATGAGAGAGTAATTAGTTATGTACCTTGAGGCCCTACCTAAATAAAAATAAAAAGTAAGCAGATGAGAGAAGAGATAGCAATTAAATTGAATCAATAGAACTGGAGTCAGTTTTTGTTTTACTTTTCCTTATTTAAGGAGCCAATAGAAAAGCTTAAAATGTTTTGGCTTTATTATATACTAGATTTTTTTATTCTCTATGATTGAAGACCACACCTGGTATGTTTTGCAACTCATCATTTTTAATTTATTTATTTTATTGATAAGTTAAATTAAATTCAGCATGTAAAATATAATCACTGAAATTCAAAAAATTAAAACATATGCAAATAAATACCACTTTAATTTTTTATTTCTCCTAATTTTCTTTATTACGGTCTCCAAGACGGAATATGACCGTATTTTTTAGCAATTATGTGTAACTTTTTTGTCGATTTTTTTTCATGAAAGATACTTTCATAAGAAGTATAACTATTTAGTTTGATAAATTAATTTTTTTTATTATCCAACATATTTATGATCGAAGTTCGGTTAATTCAAACCCCAAAAGACAAAAAAGCAATAATTTTTTTATTAATTTATTACTATTTAATATTGTTTATTTATTTTTAAGTTAAGTTCGTTTCTAATATTCTTGTGTCATGTTGTACTTGAAAGAAATTGCTTTTTTTATGTTGTTATGTAATCGTTGTTTTAATATATCTTATTTAATAAACCGTGTTCCTATTGTATTTCTTCTGTCTAGAGAACTTAATTTGCACTAGTATAAGTCTCGCGCGAATGCGCGGTTTTTTAAATAGAGATAACCGGGAATTTTACAATTATACTATTCATATTCATATTTAACTCAATTTGAAATGTAATCTTAATAAAATTAATTACTATTAATAATGTTTTGTATTAAGATGTAGAAAATATAAAGTTAACAATTTTACCCTGAATGATTACCGATTATTTTTAAATTAAAATAAGTCAAAGGTGTCATGGTAAAATTATTATTTAGTTTCTTATTGTTAGTGTAAGCTATTCAAGTTTATTACTGATATGACTTTAATTCTCATTAGTTTCCTTATTAAAATTTAAAGAAATACTCTAATAAATTTATATGTTTCCTTATTAAACTATAAGTGACATTTGAAAAGAAAAGTTTGGATATACTTATTCTTTTAGTATACAGGAGATGCATTAAAATTAGAGAACTTTCAAAAGGAAATAATCAACTTGTAGCATATTTGTATCAAAATATAAAAAGATAGAAATGTGAAAAAGAATATGCTCAATATTTCTCTCATAACCTATGTGTTATTAGTGCAGTTCCACGTTTGTAACACAATTAAAATATACCATTAAGTGTGTTTAGGTATTGCATGTATTAGTATTTCCGGTATAGAATTAATATGACATTTAGTGTGAGGACCAATCATAGAGCATTTCACTTAGGCGAGAAAATTTTAGAGCTCACTTATTCTTTTAGTAGTAGGGGGGATTACCCGTAAATACGCCTATAACTATTATCAAAATAAAATTATGATGTAAGGATATAATAAAAAATATGATGTAAAAAAAAATAAGAACTAGGTCCAAATAGTGCTTGATAAAATCTCAAAATCACGAACTAGGTCTTATAAATATGTTAAGAAATTTATATTAGTATCTTAATGTATGAACTATGTCTAAATAGGGTACATGAACAACGGATAAACATGGTCTTATGCAAGTTGATTTTTATGATTTGAGCATGGTTCCAATGGAAAATTTCGCACGTCTTCTGGAAGGATAGTACTTGTTACATCTAAAGGCAATCCATCAAACGAGATTATATCGCCTTTAGATGTAATGAGTTCGGTCCTGATACGTATAATTGAGAAAAAGACGAAATAGGGAGCGGATCCAAGACAATTAGCAACCAAAGTTGATAAAGAAAGCTGAGGTGAACCATTAACCTCCACTTACCAAATTTACACTCCACCACCATTTCGACCACTAACATCATCACACACCACCAGTTCGACCACCATCACCACCGTAGCTGGCATCAATCAATCAGCCACTCGCGGCTCAAACAATCGCCATCCTTGCGCAGCAACGTACAAGGTTGAAAATCACATTGGCTCCTCCGCCAACGCACGGGTATTCTTCATTGGCTTTATTAGGGTTTTCATTATATTTTTATTATTTTACATTCAATCCTGGGTTTAGTATTTCCATTAACATGTTGGGAATTGAGTTTTTATTTGACTGTTTTGTAAGCCCTATCTATCATGCTGATCATTGATCTTTTGTGAGCTAATAGGTCGTTTGATTCAGTTTTTGATTTTGGGGTAGTTTTGGTGCATTTAAGGTTAGCTGGATTACTAATGCTACTGTTTGCTATATCATGTTATATGCATTTAGTTCACTTAGTTCATTGGATATTGATATTCTGATGGGATTTCTTTAGGCCGTAGTGCCAAGCTATGTAGTTCATTTATCATGTTGTATGTTTGGGGGTTGACTGAGAAGGTTGCAAATGAACTTCCCTTATTGAGTTTGTACCGTAAAACAAAGCTAATAGTTCAGAAGTTGTTGCTTTTGTGTGTTTGCTTCCCAACTCCCAACCTAGAGGCAAAGTCGCCGTCTCATTCTCGCTTGATCAACTATTGCACTTCTACTTAGCTAGGTTTTACCAGCGGATCTTGTATGAGACATCCCCAATCCTTTTGTATTACTCGCTCGAGGCAAGTTCATGTCTAGAGAGTGTGACAAGATCTCTTGCCTTGGTTCTGACTTGGTTCAGGTTACATGCTCCCACATCAGGTACCCCAATCATATGTCGTCTAGGTTGTTGTACCCTGTGGTTTTTACACCCTTCTGTGCATGGAATAGTATCGTTCTAGTGCATCCTCCACCCTTGATTTGTCCCTTACAATCCATGCCCTCCATTCATTCTCTTCTCGGCAATGCTCTCTCAACCACTCAATTCTTACCAACTCTCCCTCATTTTTCACTTTTCTCCTCAAATGACGATTCCTTTACTTACGGTGCTGCTACTTTCTTCTCTGTCATCAGCTACAAGTTTGTTGCTATGTCATTCTTGCGTTGTTTTACAATCTAAGTCTTTTACTACCCTTTATCATGTTGTGTTTGGCCATTAAACACTGGTTTGGTGCCCCGTGGATTTTTGTCTTCCTGTTGAAAATTGGTTTTAGGTTTGACAGCTAGAATTTTAGTCGCCGGGTGCTTGAGAATTTGTTACATGAGGGTGTGATTATTGTAAAGTATTAGGCTTTGGGTTATGGAATAAGGTGTGTTTTGTTTATTTCTGATTGTTTATGTGTGTGTAGTACTTAACCCTGTTATGATCTCAGAATGATGTAGTTCAACATTTTTTTGATCAATCCTACTTCCACTTGGATGCTTCGTATGATTCACGACCATCTTATATGCGAATGTTGGTTAAAGTAGTTTTCGTTATTGGGTGAGCCATTTTTTTTTGTCGTAAGTTCGTATAGATAAGTCATGACTTTGTAATCAAACCCATTTAGGGAGCAAGTATATTGTTCATCAGAATGTTCGGGAATACCCTTGCATCAGCCATCGGGCATACATTCCCTCCTTTTTCTCTCATACCCAATCTTTTGCCTATCTTCTTTCAATAATGGTGGATCAATCTACGCTTTGTTGTTATCTCTTTACTTTGTATGGGTTATTCGTCAGTGGTAAGCTGCCATGTTGTATCTTGTTCTACTTTCAGTGAATTGGTATCTAGGCTTTAATATTCTCTTATGCAAGTTGATCAATCAAGCACCCACTAGGCCACTAATTAGTAAATAATCTTGAACAACGCTCTTCCATGAATGCAGGCCATCTTCTGTGTGCCTTTGTTGTTTACTTTTTTTAATTCCTTTTTTATTATACAAGGCAACGCTTGGAGTAAGAAGGGCGACACTTTTTTTCCCCGGTGTCTTGAAGCTGACTGTATTGACTACATTTCTGGAGGTTTGTTCGGCGACCCTACTTCTTACGGTTCCGTTTATGTGTATTGTTTTGTTAGTGTTTTATTTTTGCTTTGTTTGGTTAATGTTATATTTTTGTGTTACTTATTTAATTGGATAGAAGGTCTTGGTTATGGTGGAAGTGTGGATTCTAGGGCTGGGTAGCGTGTCATGGATTTCCTATCCGTTGACGTGTTTTGATTTTATTTTGGCTTCTTTGCTGACTTGCCTTATCTAGCAACAAATTTTCTGTCCAAGTTGTTGTTGAGGTTCTACATCTACAAACATAGTGATTTGGTTTTAGGATGGTTCTCCAAACTTCATGGTCAATGCCACCTTAAATCTTTTAATCAGGCTTCATCATTTGTTTTATTCCTCCAAGAGACTGACTTTGCCACCTTAGGAAAGTTTTCATCAACCCGAGCATAGCTCTTGTAATACATTCTACGATGCATGATAAAGGTGACACTGTTTTTCCAGGTTTCTTGATGTAGTTAGTAGTGACAAGGGCCATAATTTTCAATATTATTTTCAATATGGCTATGGACACTTAGCTGCAAAAATATTTCAGTAGGTGCCTTCTGATCATGTTCTTAAGATTTTGTCTTTGTTCAGCTTCTGACGTCTCATGGACTGTTTCCATTTTCCAGGGTTCTTGATGCAAGCACGGATAGAGAGTCAACGTGGAATATATCAGATAGACAAACATCTCTTAGAGTTTAATGGTCGCTTCCGGCCTTAATTGAACAAGATTAAATCATGCAGACCGCAGTCAAATGCCTCCAGGTATAACATCAGTTAGACAGTTACAATAATCATCTTAGTTCCCCTTATCGTGGCCTTATCCCATTCTCCACCCTCCTTTCCCAACTTAAGAAATAAAAAAGAAATGCGACAAAAAAACAGAAATGGTTTGGAAATTAGCCAAGTGTGTGCTTGTATTTAGTTTTCAACCAAAAATATGAGAACTTCAGAGGCTTTTGGTGTGCTGAAATTTAGCTGTTTTATCACTTATGTGTAGCGGACAAGTTTTTAACTTTAGTTATGATTTCTCTCCCAAGTGCTGAAATAGGGTAGTGTATTTATGTTCGTATTCTGATTTTTTCGCTTGATTAGTGACCTAATGTTCGTATTCCTTTGGTGGACTTGGTATATTGATTCTTATAGCTGTGAGCTTGTGATATTGCATAATAGCTCTCTTATCTTTATAGGCGGGTGCCCTGCTCATTCTTAGCCATACATGGGAACCTTTGCAAGACTCAGCTGACAGACGATGGGAAATGCGCGGCGACGCTGATGGTGTTGGAGAGGTAATGGCTGGAACTTGGAAGTCGTAAGCAACGACTGAAACCGTCTTGTTGCTGGAAGTTTGTTGTTAAAATAGTATAGATGAAATAGTTTTAAGGTGATTAAATATCAAGGAAGAAGCTGTAGTGTAAATTCTTTCGCAACCTTGTCTTGCCAGAAGATCGTTGATTTCTTTCCAATCACACCTTCCTATAACTTATTCCAAACTCATTTGGCTTTCCACTGCCTCCGAGACAACACTTCAACCCCACTTTTCTTCATTTATGTATCTTTTATTTCAAAATTACAGTTTTTCGAAACTTCTTCTTATATAAACGTAAATATGTACAGTTTATACTTTATATCTAAATTATTGAAATCTAACTTAATGTAATCAAGATCAATAATTGATAAATTTGACTTTGAAAAGTGTAGTTTGGAATCGATAGGAGTAAATATTCATTGTTCATAAATGTTGATTATGCATTTATACACACTAGTTGCCTTAATAATATCATTACAAAAATTCAATAGTAGATAATAACTTTGAGGTTCGTATTATACAGCTGTCAGCTACAATGTATGTCATTACTTTTATAAACGATTATATTCATTAGATTGTAACAAAATCTAATCTGAACCGTTTATAAAAAATTAAAATTCTATTTCTTTCAACAAAATGGAGAAGATATGGACCGCTCATTGTCATTGATATTAGATGTCATGTTACCCAAGCTTATTAGAACGCATAAAAAATGGATGCATGTCAACAAATCAACATTCAAACAATTTTTAACGGACGCCGTGTGTCTGGGTATACCTTTGTTTTACCCAAAATCATGAAAGCCAATGTATTACTAATAAAGTATCCCTTAAAACGGGTTGATTTAAGACGGGTCAAGTCCCTCTCATAAAAGGCAAGTGGAAGGATAAGTGGGGGCTCCATTTGCCACCCACTTACACCCCCACTTGCCCTTTGTGAGGGGGGTTTGACCGTCTTAAGCGTAAGACAGGTCGACCAGTCTTTAAGGAGAATTTGTGTTACTAGTATTACATATTCTCATTTATAACGGGGCAATTCGTCACAAGCTTAAGCCGGGTCATGCCTCCCTAAGAAAGAAAAAGTGGAGGACTGGAGGAGCAAGTGGGGACGCCTTCGACTTGCTCTTTGTGAGGGGAGATGATTTGTCTTAAATTTGCGATGGATCGTCCCGTCGTAACGGAGACTTATTGAGTTCATGAAAGAACTCAAAATAGCAAACAACAACAAATGATACACGTGAATCGAGAGATTATACACTATACATTAGCAATCAACTATTTCCCATTTTCGATCATTCGTTTACTTTTTCTTTTGCCAGAAGACGAAGAAAAGAGTAGAGTATCATTTGTGATTGTACTTAATGGATGACAAGTGGACAACAATCTCATTAAAATCAAATCACTCATAGAAACCTTCCTAATACAAATAGATAAACAAATGAATAAGACACCCTAAAATGAAAATGATAATTAAATAACCGGACGGATGGAGTACTTAAATACTACTTGAAGGAACCCCTACGAGATTACAAAACAACCACGGAAAGGAAAAGGAAGCATAACCATTGTTAACTCTCAAGTGACTGGTCAAGTTGCTCTTCCCGTCAAGTAACCATTAAGACAGTTCTTCATGGAAGGGTTTTTCAACCTATTACAGCACGATCTACACAACAAATGAGACCCCTACGGAATTACAAAACAACGAATGAAAGGAAAAGGAAGCGCAAGTGGTAACGGAACAAGTTCTGGAGAGACAATATGCCACATTATGATCACACTGGTTAAAGGCGTTGGCAACTGCCACAATGTATCGAAACCAAAGCACCAGTCTTTTTCTGCTTCGGCCTATCTTATAATGCTCTGGTCATTAGTCAGAAAGAAACAAATTCCCCTAAACCATGGAACCACACTTAATAAAGGAATAAAGGATCATAATGGAATCACTCAAGATAGAAAGTAAGAAGGTAATCCAGTATACTACTTCCAAGATTATAATGTGATCACTCAAAACAGAAACTCCTTTCTACAAAATCCATCACAAACTAAAGTAATCTATCAGGATCACAATGTCAAAAGACGAACTTAACGAATTTACTGTCAAGTAAAAAATTGTTAACTCTCGAGTGACTAGTCAAGCTGCTACAAAGCAACCTCTATCTACATGTAATAATCAATTACACACTATACAACTATAAGCAATTGGGATGAACAATAAGAACTAATTCCTGAAAGCATTTCAAAGAGGGCCATTCTTCACCTCAAAGTACAAGATATCTCAAGGCCTTGTTTGGATAAATGGATTTGGAAGGAAAAGGCGGGCCATTGTTTAGACAACAAAATGGGATGGAGGGATAATGGATCCCCTCATTTAGCTCCTCCAAGGCAAAATGACGGAAAACTCACACCAACCATTCCACCTTTCCTTCCCTTCCTGTCCCGTTCTCCATCCATTTTTGGTATCCAAACAAGGCCTAAATGAAATAAGATCAGGATAAAAAAAACTCAAAATAGAAAGAAGATAATTGCACGACAGAGTATTCAGAAGCAATAAACCACTAAGATACTTCTACATGGAACGGTTTTTCAACCTATTACAACATGATCGACACAGCAAATGAGACACCTTCAAGATTACGAAAAAAATGAAGAAAAGGAAAAGGAAGCATTTGGTGGAATATAAAAAGATTGCTGGAGAGATAATGCCATTAGGATTACATTCCTTAATGCGTTGACAAGCACCACAAGGTACCGAATCGAAAGCACCAATCATTTTCTACTTCAACCTAATCTTATAATTCTCTGAGTCTCTGACCAGTAATCGGAAAGGAAAAGAACTCCCTAAACCATGGTTCATCAGTTAAACGCAAAAGATCATAACGGAATCACACGAAATAGAAAGTAAGAAGATAATGTGGGGGATAAGGAAGGATAGAGTGAGTATCAAGTAGCTATCAAACACATCAAATGAGTTTAACGCAGAGCATTTCTTAATAGCATTTCTCAACCTTATATAATAGTATCTGCACAGCAAATGAAACCCTTTTATAAAAAATCCATCACAAACTAAAGTAATTCTATCAGGAACAAAAGAGGAAACCCACAAGTTAAAAGCTGAACTTACTGTCAAGTAAATAATGGTTAACTCTAAAGTAAATCTTAAGTTTAACGCAGAGCAACCCCTATCTACATCTAATAATCAATCACACTATTCAAAATTTCTAAAAGCAATCGGGAACAATGAAAAACCATTGCTCTTTACTTTAAAAATAGTGTTCTCCAAGCACAAAGTATGGAGCACTTGCTTAATAAGGTCGATGTTGAGCTCAAACTGACGACCACCCGACTTCTTAATAGCATTGGGAATCCCATCAGCAGTAGAAATCTTTTTGTCTAGTAATGATCCTTTTACACGCTTTCCTAAGATTTTCAAGACATCAAATACCAGACACCACCAGGGAGCTCAGTTGAAGGCTCAAACTCCTTAGCCATGAGCCGCTTCTTCCCTTTGGCTTGAACATCGGGCACCTCTATAATAATACCCTTGCCTATAAGGGACTTGACACAGTTATCAACTACTTTAATGTTGTCACAATTTAACTCTCACCAAATATTGCCTTTCCATATTCCCATATTGCCCTTACTACGAATCAATTCAAACATGACATTCTCATCCGGGGTTAAGATTATTGGTGGTCTTGATATAAAACTTACATAAGTCTTGAGACAATACCCACTCAAAACTACCAATAATCTACCAAAGTTTTGGCAAAGTCTCAAGTTGAGTCTTTAAATCCAAGACTCAAGTTAAAACTCTGCCATAAATCTTGGAACAATATTTTAAGGACGCCATCCACTAAATGGCTCCCTTTTTAAACCATACTAATTAGTAGATAATAGCCTGGAAGATTAATATTTGGCAATACAGTTATACAAGTATGTCATGTTACCCAAGGTTGTCTGAACGCATCGAAATCAAAGGCATGTCAACAATCAAACAATTTTCAACGGCCGCGGCGTCTTCTATACCTTTGTTTTACCCAACACCAATGTATAGTATAATAGAATAATGAAAATTATATAATATAGAAAAATTTAAAAAAAAATACATAAGGAGAGCCACTGTATTACTAGCCCAGTATATACTAGTCCGTATAGCACTTAAACGAAATAAAATCATGAAAGAACTCAAAATAGAAAACGACAACAAATACCGGTACAAGCTACAAAAGATACAAATGAACGAGAGAGTATATAACAGTAGCAACCAACTACTAAAATACTGCTTCAAGGAAGGGTTGTTTCAACCTACTATAGTAGTATAGCACGATCGACACAACAAAATGCGACCCCTACGAGATTACAAAACAACGAGTGAAAGGAAAAGGAAGCACAAAAGATAACGGAGCAGCTAAAGTGTCACTTAATAAAGGAATAAAGGATCATAATGGAATCACTCAAGATAGAAAGTAAGAAGATAATGCAGGATTGCAGGGGGCCAAGGTAGGATACAGAGAGTATCCAGTATACTACTTCCAAGATTATAATGTGATCACTTAAAATAAAAACCCCTTTCAACCAAATCCATCACAAACTAAAGTAATTCAATCAGGTTCAAAAAGTCCAAAGAAGAACTTACTGTCAAGTAAAAAATTGCTCTCTCGAGTGACTAGTCAAGCTACTACAGAGCAACCTCTATATACATGTAATAGTCAATCACACTATACAACTATAAGCAATTGGAATAAACAATAAGAACTAATTCCTGAGAGCATTTCAAAGAGGAGCATTCTTCACTTCAAAGTACAAGATACCTTAAGGCCTTGTTTAGATAACTGGATTTGGAAGGAAAAGGAGGGAAGAGATTATGAAGGAGTTAATTTCCATTGTTTGGACAGCAAAATGGGGTAGAGGAACTTGGAGGGGAGGGATAATGGATCCCGTCATTTCGCTCCTCCAAGGCAAAATGACAGAAAACTCTCACCAGCCATTCCACCTCTCCTTCCCTTGCCTCCCTTCTCCATGCGCTTCCTTTCCCTCCATTTTTAGTATCCAAACAAGGCCTAAACGAAATAGGATTAGGATCAAACAACTAGAAATAGAAAGAAGATAATTGCACGACAGAGTATTCAGAAGCAATAAACCACTAAGATACTGCTACATGGAAGGGTTTTTTCAACCTATTACAGCAAATGAGACCCCTACAAGATACGAAGAAAAGGAAACAGAAGCATTTGGTGGAATATACACAAATTGCTGGAGTGATAATGCCATTAGAATTACATTCCCTAATGCCTCGACAAGCAACACAAGGTATCGAAGCCAAAGCACCAATCTTTTTCTACTTCAACCTAATCTTATAACACTCTGAGTCACTGACCAGTAATCGGAAAGATAAAAAACTCCCTAAACCATGGTTCATCACTTAAACGAAACAAAAGATCATAATGGAATCACTCGCAATAGAAAGTAAGAAGATAATGAGGAGGATAAGGTAGGATAGAGCGAGTATCAAGTAGCTATCAACCACTAGGATACTACACCATGGAAGCGTTTCTTGACTTTATACACCAGGGTCTGCACAACAAATGAAACCCTTTTATAAAAAAAATCCATCACAAACTAAAGTAATTCTTCAACATTTGCTACAATCACCCCACCTTTGCGGGTATCAAGTATCCGTAAATTATTTTTACCCTAAAAAGAGGGTACATTTGCGGGTGTTACAATCACCCCACCTTTTAAAAAGTTTCGCCCTCGAAACTTGAGCGAAAAAAAGATACCTTAATCGAAAAGACTTGGATATTTAATACGCATAGAAGCTTCCGTTTCCCACGCCTCTTCTTCAACATTAGCACATCTCCACAAGATTTTCACTAAAGGCACCACCTTACTTCTCAACTTCTTATCCTTGCGATCTAGGATGCGGATCAGCTTCTCTTCAAAGGACAAATTCGGTTCAAGCTCGGGCATTTCCGCTTGAAAAACATGGCTTGGATCACTAACGTACTTTCTCAGTTGAGAAACATTGAATACATCATGAACCTTCTTCAAATTCGGGGGCAAATCCAACTTGTAAGCGACGACACCAATCCTTTTCACAATATCAAAGGGTCCAATGTATTTCGGGCTCAATTTACCCTTTACACCAAACCTTTTAACACCTTTCATCGGAGATACTTTCAAGAATACCTTATCACCAACTTCAAATTATAACGGTCTTCTGCGGACATCGGCATAAGATTTTTGTCGGTCTTGAGCGGCTTTCATTCTATCACGAATGACCTTCACATGATCAATAGTCTCAACAAGAACATCAGGGCCTAAGTCACGAACATCACTCAATTGATTCTAACATATAGGACTTCGACATTTTCTTCCATAAAGAGCTTCATAAGGAGCCATCTTGATCGAGGCATGATAACTATTGTTGTAAGAAAACTCCACTAACGGTAGACTCTTTTCCCAACTAGATTGGAAGTCGAGTGCACAAGCATTAAGCAAGTCTTCTAAAGTCTGAATAGTCCTCTCGGTCTGACCATCGGTAGCGGCATGGAATGCGGTACTCATCAACAATTTACTACCCATGGCTTCTTGTTAAATCTTTCAAAATCTCGAACAAAATCTCGGATCTCGGTCGGATATGATCTCCTTGGGAACACCATGGTATCTTACAATCTCATCAACATAGGCTTTCGCTAGTCGATCTAAACTACAAGTCTCTTTGATCGGGATGAATCTAGCACACTTGGTCAAACGATCAACAACAACCCAAACGACATCTTTACTTCCAACGGTCTTTGGCAAAACCATAACAAAATCCATAGAAATAGATTCCCACTTCCATAGTGGAATATCCAACGGTTGTAGCAATCCACCGGACCTCTTGTGTTCAATTTTCACTTGTTGGCAAGTAAGACATCTACCAACATATGACACAACATCGCCTTTCAAATTCGGCCACCAAAATTGTAGCTTCAAATCTTTATACATCTTATCACCTCCGGGGTGAATAGAATAAGGGGAAAGGTGAGCTTCATCGAGAACTCGCTTTCTCAAATCAAGAGCATTAGGGACAAACAAACGGTCATGGAGTCGAAGAACACCTCTGTCATCAATCTTGAAGTCTTTAGCTTTTTCTTCTAGAAGTTTTGCTTGAATAGACTTGTAGGTAGGATGGATCATCAACTTGGCTTTTGCGGATCTCACGGAGGAAAACAGGTTCGACAGTCATAGCACCAACATAATCAAATCCACATTCCACGAATTCCAACTTCAACTTTCGAAACTTAATACAAAGATCAACGGGTAATACCGACATAGCATTCAAGGAATGAGAATATTTCCTACTAAGAGCATCGGCAACAATATTAGCCTTCCCTTCATGGTACAACAACTCAAAATCATAATCATTCACCAATTCCAACCATCTTCTTTGTCTCATATTCAACTCTTTTTGAGTAAATATGTATTTCAAACTCTTATGATCGGTGAATATGCGACAATCAACACCAATAAGATAGTGTCGCCACACTTTCAAAGCATGAACCACGACGGCCAATTCCAAATCATGAGTAGGATAGTTCACTTCATGAACTCTCAACTGTCTCGAAGCATAATCCACCACTTTCCTACTTTGCATAAGTACACAACCCAATCCCATCTTGGAAGCATCACAATAGACATCAAAGTCTACACCATCTTCAGGTAAAGTCAACACCGGGGCGGTAGTCAACCTTTTCTTTAACTCTTGAAAAGCGGCTTCACAAGCTTCATTCCAAACGAACTTGGTTTCTTTCTTCAACAATTGGGTCATCGGTCTAGCAAGCTTTGAGAAATCTTTGACAAATCTACGGTAATAACCAGCTAAACCAAGAAAACTTCGGACTTCTCTAACATCGGTCGGACTTTTCCAATCCACCACAGCTTCGATTTTAGAAGGGTTTACCATCACACCTTCTTTAGAAATTACATGCCCAAGAAAGGACACCTTAGGTAACCAAAATTCACACTTGGGGAATTTGGCAAACCACTTCTGACGACGAAGAACACCCAAAATAGTCCTTAGATGAATAGCATGCTCTTCTTCGGTCTTGGAGACAAAAGAATATCGTCAATGAACACCACCACACACTTATCAAGATACTCACTAAATGTGGGTTCATTTGATCCATGAAAATAGCGGGAGCATTAGTCAATCCAAAAGGCATCACCTTGAACTCAAAGTGACCATACCTTGTACTAAAAGCGGTTTTTGGAATATCGGCATCACGAACGGGAATTTGGTGATATCCGGATCTTAAATCAATCTTGGAAAAAGTAGAAGCACCCTTTAGTTGATCAAAGAAGTCTTCAATTCTTGGCAAAGGATACCTATTCTTGATTGTAATTCGGTTCAACTCACGGTAATCAATACAAAGTCTCATGGAACCATCTTTCTTCTTCACAAAAAGAACGGGAGCACCCCAAGGCGAGGCACTTGGTCGAATAAAACCTTTCTCAATCATATCATCAAGCTGCTTCCTTAACTCTTTCAATTCGGTTGGAGCCATACGGTAAGAAGCTTTGGCTATTGGTCCGGAACCAGGTACAAGATCAATAGAAAACTCAACATCACGCTCGGGAGGGATCCCGGGCAAGTCTTCGGGGAATACATCAACAAATTCACGAACTATAGGCACATCTTCAATATTCGGTAAGGAGGTAGTTGTAGAAGTCACAATACACAAGTATGCTTGGTGACCCTTTCTTACCATACTCACCAATTTCATTGCGGAAATCAAAGACACACTCTTTCGGGAATGAGATCCCTTATAGGTTATTCTAGCTCCTAAAGGACTCTTTAAATAAATCTTTTGATCTCGACACTCGAACCTAGCATGATATAACGCTAGAGCTGGCAAAAGGTGACCCGACCCGAAGAACCGACCTGACTTATCCGAAAACCGACCTGATAGAACCCGTAAATTTGCTGAACTGAAACCGACCTGAACCGACCCGAAGGTTAACCGACAAACCGATAGAACCTGAAATGATATGACCCGAACTGACTTGTGACTCGACCCGACCCGATCCGAAACCCGATTTACCCACAAACCTGACCTGACCCAAACCGAACTGAACCAACATGTAACACGTTTTATCCCGATTAAAGTCGACCCGACTCATAGCCAAATAATCTTTTTTAAGAATATAAATTCCTTTATAGTTTGTTTTTTTGTTAATAAATTTGATATAAAAAATTATCGCTCATTTTATTTTTCAAAACAAAATGTAATCTTAAAATAAATAATCAGTTGTAAATTTAGTATGCTACTCCGTATATTCCTAGTTAAACTTATTAATAATTATATTGCAAGTGATATATGTAGAAAATTTTAAATTAACGATTTGTGAGAAAAAGAGTGTTTAATTTTGGCTTCATTGAAAACAATAAAGGGAAGAAAGAGTTATGAGTTATGACCATACAATCCGACCACGGTTATTAATTATGATCTTAAAATCCAAACCTCAAATACACCATTCTAATAGAGCCTATTCAAAATTAAATACGTAGGATCACCGTCAAGATAATAAATAAAATTTATTTCATAGGTAATTCATTTAGTTCCTTGCCATACTTCATATGTCAAATGTTCAAAACTATGAACTACATAAGCAACTGATTAATTTAGACCAAAAACATTATTGTTTGTCCATAATGTAGGCAAATCTGACACTGGATAGGCACTCATGTCATATACTAATAACCGAGGTCGAGCAACATAAGTGTTCAGTGAAATTATACAATCATTAACTTTTATAGTGTTATACTCTTATATTTTACAAATATCTTTTGTATCGAGTTGCTCTAATCCAATATTATAATTCATAAGTTCAAAAGTGATCTTTTAACATAACGACCCGACCATTGACCCGATTAATTTTCGAATTTAAGACGACAATATAAAATACTCGACCCATCAGTAACCCGAAACCAAACTGGTCTCGACCTGATCAAGCATATTGACCTGAAATATCCCGACTCATTGGTCAACCGATCCGAAACTGAACCGACTTGTTGTAGTTATTGACCCGATTAACCTGATCCGAAAGCGACCCAACCCGAAACCGACTCGACCTGAATAAACAACTTGACCCGACCAAACCCGAGCCCGACATGACCCGAACTGCCTGAACCCGACCCGTAACCGACTTGATTGACCCGATTGCTACCTCTATATAACGCTAACCAGTCAATAAATAGAATTACATCGAATTCTCCTAGAGGAAACTTAAGGAGATTAGCGGGAAAGATAGTACCCGAAATAGAGATTGGAACATTTGGATAAAGAGTAGAACAAAATATAATTTCTCCGGATGGTAAGGATATGGGAGTATCCTCACTAGATGTAGGCTCGATTGTTAATTTATTAGCATAAGTCGAAAGGACATAGAAGCACTGGTATCAAATAGGATAAGACACGGTTGCTCTAAGATTGAGAACATACCCGTAATTATCTCCGTATGAGCATCGGCTTCGGCTCGGCTCAGAACGAAGATAGAACCCTTGGGTTTGGCAATTGGAGGGGGCAACTTTCGATCGGGGCAATCATCATAACGATGACCACCCTTTTGGCAAAAGAAGCAAACGTAAGGTCGGTTGGAACAAGTCACACCGGGGTGGTGTGGTTGTCTACAACGGTTACATAAGCGACCTTGAGCTTGGGCTTGAGCATATGGCCTATGAGCCACGTTATAAGTAGCTCAGGGAATGAAAGGAGCGGGAGCTCTTGCACTTGCATTTGAAGGAGGACTGAATCTCCTCTTGTTGGCATAAGATTTGGAGGACGACGGAGTAAACGGTCTCTTCCGATAGAAATTAGGCCTATGAGCGAAGGAAGGAGAGGGATTCTTCATCATAGCTTCATCCTTGATGGCCTTCATAGAGTTCTCGGCCCATAGAGCATCATCATACAACTCCCCAAAGGAAGTAGTATTTATCCTCACCTTGCTTTGGAGTAAAGAACTAAGCTTGTTGCGCTAGTAGAAAGCTCGGTCCTCGTCATCTTTTATGAGCCTCGGAGCAAAGTGAGCAAGCTTGTTGAACTCCGTGGTGAAGTCTTGTGCCGACAAGTCACCTTGCTTGAAGTCAATAAATTCCTTGAGCCTTTGTTGCTTGAGCTCCTTGGGATAAAATCGGCCTTCAACTAGAGCTTTGAAACAAGCCCAATTGAAATCATCTTCAAGAGTAGCGGTGACACTAGTAATCGCCCACCAATTATCTACTTCCCTTACAAGGAAGTGCTTAGCAATCATCACCTTGTCCTCTTCACGGACTTGGTATAAATCAAATTGTTTCTCCATTTCTCGAAACCATTCCGATAGCTCGGTAGGGTTCGGCTCTCCACCATAAGGTATAATCTTACTCCTAGCTATTTGGCTTGCCACCCAAGCGTAGTCTCCTTGGTGGTTATCTTCTCTACGAGGGGGAACTTGGTTGGCTTGAGCAATAGCCGCATCTTGTTGATTCTTCAACACTTGCGTAAGAGCTTATAGCATAACGTTCTCTACTACTCGAGGTCTAACCATCTTCATAAGAAACAAAAACAAAACCAATTAATCCTTACACTTAGCATAAACAAATAGACTACCAAGTAAAATCCTTAACTTCTACCCATCTCTCATTTATTATTTCAAGGTCAAGTAGTTTAAATTTAGGGTTCACTTGTGTGCGTCGGGAGCGTTTAAGCTCTGATACCAACTGTGACAATCCTCGCGAATGCGGAAATAAAACATAACAAGCATGTGATTTATATAGCGGAAAATACGGTGTTTTTTAAAACTTTTTCCATGCTAAGATAAAAATACGAGGAATGTCAAATAATTACAAACCAAAGTAGAAAATACTACAAAGAGACGAAGTCTCTCAAAATGTTATCAAATATCAAAGTGATCAGCAAACTAGCTAAACAACGTTCCAATCAAGGCCAACGCCCGCTAGCTCACACCCGAACCCAAAATTCCACAAGCAAAAAGCCATCCAATCAAGCAACCTGTTCATCTATAAAAAACATGAACGCCACAGTCAGTGGGGAGTAACTCCGGGTTCTCCTAGCCATATCACAATAAACATACTTAAATGGAAATACGAAAGTAGAAGCATGCATATATAGATATACATGTGAAATACGAGAAGGATAAATAGGCAATTCAATATATAAGGATATCGATCCATGAAGTACAAAACCGTAACCATCATATTATAGAAAGACTCGGGGAAGACACTCTTAGGCAACCATACACTCACTAGGGCTTGCATCTCACCGTTAGCGGCATAAGTTTGATAAGATTGAGACTCGACAAGTAAACCATGCCAAGTCATCCAAAGATCACAAATAATCAATCATATAATCATCCATTCAAACGTACAATACGTTGACAACATCTCTCACGGTAAATGACACGCACTAGCACCGTGTACATGGCAAGTATGATTAAAATCGCATCCACGGGATAAACATTTTCCTGAACGCATACACGATTCAATACATTTCGTATATGTAGACTTATTTCCTCCCGGTAGGACGACGATCATAATACGGTCCTAGTCTAAACCTGGCCAGACTCTTGGAATAGACATTTTCCGATTCGACATGCGATGACATTTCGCATCCAAGACTCGGTCATACATGGAAGCTGAATACCCCAAATTCGGTAGACCTTCACGAAAGAGGCGGAAAAGAGCACAAGCATCATAACAAGCGGTACGCTACATGCAATGACACCACCTTGCAAGTATACAACATTTGACGGTCGGGTCGATCAACGCAAAGCGTTCGCCTCCCAACAACGTCGTCATATGCCCACTAACACATGCAATTAAGTAGTAAGGATACACTCTTCGTTCCGACATCCCAGCCTACGAACGAAGAGGTAGCCAGGGGAATGAGAGCACAAAGCACATAACCAATAGTGCTCAAACCAATAACATGTGTAAAACCGACTCAAAGTGGGACATATCAAAAACCGTCACGAAACATGCGATACAAGCGAAGGGAATATCATATATTCGAAACATTAATATTTAAAGTCATTACGTAAATTTATACGATAAACAAACCATCGGAAATATTATAAATGAAAAACATAAGTAAGAAATACAAATGGAAAGTCAGCGTGTGCCAGCCGGTCAAGGGGACCAGCTGCCGGCTACCCGGTTGGCACCAATGTATCATTTGAAAACCAACTGAAAATGCAGTGTGTCCCAGCCGGTCAAAGGGACCGGCTGCCGGCTACCCGGCTACCCAGCTGGGACCAATATTACTTGAGAAAAACGAAGACATATCAGTTGTGTCTCAGACCGGCTGCCGCTCGGCCGGCTGAGACCTATATAGTTCCAAACTTTCACGTAACACCAATAAATATACAGCCACTCCCCAGCTGACGCTGACCGGCTGCTGGTCGGCCGGCTGGGGTCAATTATGCACCAAAATCACAATTTTCACTAAGGCTCATTATACAACAACATCATCCAACATCACAAATCATCAATTCTCATTATCGATTATCAACTAACAACAACCATCATCAACAACACAATTCCTATGATTACTAATCCTATTCTAAATACGATTACTAACATAGAAAACACATTTAAAACACGTAAAGATATCGAGTAACCCTTCACCGTTACCTTTTTGCGTCTTCAATCCTCGTCGAGGTCCTCTTCTATCAAATAGCAGTCCTTGTCGAGGTCTTGGAGGTCACCACCTACAATTAGATAATAAAAGATGAATATAATTCACCTTTGAGAAAGACGGATAAATTGAAAAGCGAGAAAGACGGTAATTTTATTACCAAATAAGATAGAGGACGATGAGAGGGAAAGAATAATACGAACTTTAGTGAATTTGAGCGAGAAATGAAGGCGTAGTGACAATATTAAGCTTGATCAAATATGGAGGTTAAAGTTTTGGTGTTTACTTGGTGAGGAAGAAGAAGATGTTGAGTATGAGGGAGTTTAGGGTTAAGGGAGTATAAGAGGGAGTAAGTGGAATAATTCATGAGAAAAGCCCATAACGTCTTAAGACTTAACTTACTCGGAATCTTGCGTAAAGTCCGAAAACGAACTCGGAAATTCTAAATTAGACACAGAAAAATTTAATTCTAATAGAAAACTAAATTTCGCTGAAAAGTATCCGTAAAATATTTTTACTATAAAAATAGGGTACATTTACGGGTCTTACACATTAGTCATGACCCTGCTTCATCAAAGTTGTCTGTATATCTCACTTTACATCTAAAGAAAAACAATGTTCGAATTTATGTCTAAATAAACGTAGGTTAATAATGGAAGAGAATCTGTCAAAAAAAAATAAAATAATGGAAGAGATAAAACAAATAGTCGGCAATAATATCACCAAATAAGGTACCTATGAAACGTATATGAAATTTTAGGAGCCACTGCATCTACAATTAATCAAAAGGGTAAACTGCTGAACAGGGGTTGGAACTGTGTGGAAGGCGACCTAGGTGGAGGAAGGCTCTACAATGGCCATCTTCGGACTCTGGACTCGGTGTAGTTGGACTTGTGGTAATTCGCTACATTTTTGTATCCTTGTGTTTATGCTATTAGACTATTAGAATATGGTATTAGCCCATGATTCGACCATATTTAGTATTACTACAACTACATCAACACTCTTTACAGGTAGTCAGATAATCATGTCTTCTCGTATAGGTGGCTTCAGCTGCGAAACTGCAAGGAGCTTCCAAAATCATTGGTGTGGAGTTGAACCCCAAGAAAGAAGACCTTGGTTAGCTATTTGATTTCATTAGCTAAGTGAGCTCAGGCTTTAACTAGTTAGTGTATTTGTTTAGTTGTGTGAATGCGTGATGCCGTGATTATCTGTTTTACAGGAAAGAAATTAGGGGTTACGAAATTTGTTAACCCCAAAGACTGTGAAGAGAAGAAAATTAGTGATGTGATTACCGAGCGGACTGATGTCGGTGCAAATTATACTTTTGAATGCATCGGTCTAGCCTTTGTGATGCAAGATGCTTTTGATAGTGCTAGAAAGGTTTCTATCAGTTTATATTTTGCTACCTAGGCTATGAAACTTTTAGTAGGGGACTTTTTATTTTAGAACTCGCAAACTACTGACCTAAGGTTTGACTCGCCAATTACTGTTATTATGAGGCCGTCTCATATCAGTGAAATTAGTTGTTTTTTTGACGATAGTGGATTTGTGATCGAGGAACAGGGCTGGGGAAGGACGATTATACTGAGAATAGAGTCACAAGGCACTCCTTTGAGTATAAACACATGGAGGGAGTAGAATCACAAGGCATTTCTTTGTGTATAAACACATGGAGGGAGTATAGTCAGTGAATCATCCACCCGTCCTTTATTCCCTCTATTTCATTTATTACTTATTCTCGTATGAGACGGTCTCACAATAAAAATATGGTAAGACCTCTCACATAAGTTGTTATTTTTTTTTCCTATTTTTTTGGATTAGTACCATAACACAACATGCTTGAAATGGATCATTAAATCTTATAACAAAATACACCATGTTACATTTACTTCGTCAAGATCAAAGACGATAGCTACTTTTAAGTAAAAATATCAGACTGAGGTTTACCATACTTTTGAGGATGGGCAGACAGGTTGTACTTGATCGAATACACATCCACATAAACAATCACAACATCCTTAAACACTTACCTTGGCTGTACTTTTTATGACCTTACTGATGCTTGACATTTCTGCTCCTTAATATTGACAGAGCAGACCTTGATGATATAATGTCTGCAACTTCCATATGTTTCGCTTATGAGTTAGGCTTATGTTTTTCATGACTGCAGGTTTGACCTTCGAAGCATAAAAGGTTAGCTTACGGAGATCTACTATTACAAAAAAAGAATGTGTCAAGGTGTGGATCTTTTTCTCTTTTAGGTTTGTTTGAAAAGGGAAAACCTTATATTCATAAGTTTGAGGTCCGAAGTTTAAACATGTATTCACTCCAGTTGATATCTGCTTCAACATTTTACTCAAAAAAAGGTTTAGGTTAGGGCCTCGAGGAGCTTGGATCAACAAAAAGAAGGTTTAGGTTAGAGCCTCAAGGAGCTTGCATTGATTAAGAAATAACCATAATAACATGACAATGTGGCGTAGACTGTAGTATAAAGTTAATTTTTCAAATATTTTCTAAATGAGGTTTGTGTTATGTTATGTATTTTGTTTTTACAGTCAATAGCCAATTCTTACACAAACTTTGACGAAATATTGTAATTTAAATGATAAGCGTGATGATCACATGTTTAAATTTCCATAATGAAATAATGAAAGGTTACCTGCGGAGTTCCTCTTACCCTAGGTTATATAAGCAAATCACTGCTATTTGAGTTTGTTTGATCTTTATCAGGATTTTTAATATTTGGTGGCTATAAATTATGATTGTACTCCATCTTTATAGTCTGATATCTGGCTGTCTTTCTGAAGGTTAAAATAGATATACATTTATGTTTCGCAGATTAAGGACCATGAAGATCAGGTTCAATATTATGGGTCACGCAAGAAAGAATCGGGATCTTAGTTTGCAAAGATCATGAAGAGTTGTTGCCAGTTACAAGGTTAGCTTTCATTTAACCAAAAACCGTTGCTATTACAGTAATAAAGATGACTTGTGTAACCGTGTAGAACAAAAATGACTAATTTGCAATTGCACCTAAATATTGAGTTTCAAAAGCTTCATTATATTACTAGAGACAACCCTTTTAGCCTCACTGACTGTGATCCTGAACTTTTTTACAGCTCTAATGGAGCCAGTGACATTATCTGCGACATACTACATGTCTCTGAAACAGATTGCGTATGGAGAAAATAGGGAACAAGATTGAGTCAGCAACGACTTTGTACAGCTTCGTTTCAAGAGATTTGTTTTTTAGGGATCGGTACTCTATGTCCATGAATGACGTGATTGGATTTGTTGCATAGATTACTGCGGAGCGGGAGTAATCAGGGTTGGTCGGTCAAACATGCTTTTGCTTATTGTCAAAAGGTGTCTTCTTCTTCTTACAGCTATTTAGATTCGTACATGGTACTCTTGGGTTTTATTTCCATATATTGTTTAGTCGGTACTTTGCCATTCTTTTTAATATAAATGTGTTTTTGTGTCGCTTATCTTTTTGTATTCAGATTCAAAATCTGAAAGTAGAGAAGTACTAATGCGTTTTAATGTCTCAATCTCCGAAATCAATAAAACTGTGCACTTCCACCTCGGTTATCATTACCAGCTTACCGTTGCACCGTAAGAAGCTGTGTAAAGAAGCTTTATACTCCCTCTGTCCCAATGGGATGTTTACACTTGCTTTAATTTGTGAGGGGGATTTAAAGCAAGTGTAAACTATTGACTGGGACGGAGGGAGTAGTTATAAATCTTGTGATGCTCTTCCCACAGAATTACGAGACTACATTTTAACAGCAGAAATATATTTCTAGACATTAATGGTTTGACTACCCTTGGCCAAGCAGCAGCAGCAACAACTGCTTCGACTTCGAGAGCCTTCTTGCTGACAACCTGATTTATTTGATTAAGGTCTTCAGTGAAGGCATTCTAAGTTTGCTAACACAAAGCCGAGGTTTCCATTAATAAGGCATGCTGTCTCTCTCACTCTCTATCTCTTGGGAATGCTTGTGTAGTTGTGCATCTTCAATATTTTCAAAAAAGGTATCGCGAGTGGCTAATACTGTTACACTGTCTTAAAGGCTCACTCGAATAGGTTGGGACATTGAATATAAATTGTATAGATAACAAAGAAATTTATTCAAGGCACGCTCTAACGCATTAACGTTGATCCTACATCAATTTAAAGGTGCACCTTCAATCACACAACACTTGAGAAAAAAAAACAAAAGAAAAACGCAACCCTTCTTCAAAGTTACCGAGTACTTAATAGCCGCTGCGATAAGCTACTAGTAAACAACCCTCAGAAAACGAAAAACTTACAACAAACACTTCTTCAAGGTTACTCCTTATTAGCAACTGCAACAAGATGCCTGCCGACATTCTTACTAGAGAAAAGACCGATTGAAGTCGAGGGAGCCTTTTTTAACCCATCTACAATGTATTCGACATATGAAATATTTCCCTCCTTGACTTGTGGTAAGATCATATGCATGTACTTTTGCTATAGATTGTGGATACCCTCAGACTCCTCCAGGTTATATTGTTAGATCAATCCACATAGAGATATATGGCCATGAGGTCGCATATTAAATAAGACAGCATCGAGCATACTCCCTCCAACGTTCTCAAAGTAATTGTCGATTCCCTCAGGGAAATACCTATGTATTCAAATAAATCTAACCAACTGTCGGAACTTAAAACTATTCAAACTATGCAAAATTGTTTGGAACTAAAAGATTTAAACGTCAGCAACAATAAATCCCGAATGAAAGCAGCTTTGCATTACAATGTACATGTTTGATTAAATTAATTTTGGTTAGATTAGTTGATAGTCGCCGAGAAATGATGCGTAGCACTGGAAAAAGTAAAAACAGACTTGATTCATCACTTACTAGGCATTCACCTTCTCAATGCCGCATCAAAATCTATTTCTTCCTTGTAGTTGAAGGCCGCGTCAAATCCAAATTTATTTTTCAATAAATCAACCTAACGATGTCACAACATACGCGGGGAACTAAGAACAGTAATCTGGGTTACGCCAACTGTTTCTTTCTTTGGTGTTTGGACATTCCGAAAGGGATTCATATTAATGTAATTACACCGGTAAAGACTTATGTATAAGACAAATTGATACGAATTAAAATGATGCGGAAGCGATATTTGATAAGTTAGACCTATAACTTATCAATGACGAACGAACTCAAGACCTATCGAGCTCGATCAAGTTAATATTCAAAGTACATTCGAATAAAAACAGAGTTTGTGCTTAACAAGCGTTTTCTTTGAATTATGATTACTGAATGAATGACAGCTACAATCTTCAAGACTATAAATAGCCTTAAGAATACAACCGTTCAAAGCAAACAAAAGACTCTTAAAGACAAAATTAAACTAGCTAATTATGGCCATTAATCCTAGCAATTTAAGGGCAAATACAAATGGAACTAAAACACCCAAATGAATGGTTATAAAGACTCACTATTTAGGGCAGTAATACCCTTTATTGACTAAATCAAATGAAACTTAATTGTGCTGTAGGAGCCTTGCAATTAGGCCAATCCAACGCATGAGACCAGGCTTACGAACCGAGCCCTTGAACTCGACATTTCCACTGGCATCTCCACCCTCAACATAAGACTATGACCCAACGACTTATGAGTAGCATCCTCCGAGACTTCACCCGTATCACAAATCTCTTACAATTACAACTTTTATGCAACAGTCTTACATACCTTTTCTTTGCTACCTGCGCTTCCAACGACATAATAACCAGCTAATTACGCAAATTGTCCAACCAGCTGGCCAACTGCCCCGGATGCAGCAGAGACATATACATTGTCTTCACTTTTAGGCAACATAACTTCATAAAAACCCGCATAAGCTGTCAAACCAGTCATTCCTACAGAACAACATAAACAGGATATATATAAAAGCATATCATCCAAACACGGAACGATGACAAGGTTTTCAAATTGTCCGGGGGCCTCAAGTGAGCTCCTATGTACTGTACAAGTTATGGTGCAAACTAAAAACCCGTAAGAATAGATACATATAATGGCATAAACATACCAAGAATCCCAGTATAGAAGGAAATAGGGAAATCAGCATGTTCGATTTTGAATATACCTTCTGACTGTTCTGATGACGTCAAAAGCGAGTACTCTTCCCATCCCGTAAATCCCCAGACTAAGTCGCCTGTCTTGAACTTTGGATGACGTGATTCCACAACTTCAGACACTCCATAACCAATAATTGCCTGCCAATATTCATTCACCGCACAAAACCGGCAACAAGTAACAAAACAAAGTGAAAAGAGTAGTAGCGGAACCAGCATTTTAACAACACAGGTACAGAATGTAAAATAATACGGAGTTAAAATACTGATCCAGGAGTAAAGGACTCGAAACCAGTAGGGCAATCATGTTTGGTCATGCGATTCCTCATGTAAGGGTCACATGCCAAGTACAAATTCTTAAGAAGAATGCTACTTTGATTGGAATCTCTCGGAAGTTTTAAGGATAATCTTGGAATCCCAAATCTCTATATCCGACTCTTTTAGAAACCCGACAATGTAGTTGTTCAACACTACTTAATCTGTTGCCATAGTTGTCTTAACCATTATTTGAAGAGTGTGGTTAGTTTATGGAGGAGGACGCTACTCTATATAGTTATACAGTAATGAACAGTAATTGATACTAGTAAAAAGAGTCAATATTAAGCAAAAAATCCACTTTCATTTGAGTCAATAGTAAAACGAGCATCTCTGATATAAAATAAATAGAAGAACAATCATCAAATCGAAGTTTATGAATCTTGGCCCTCGGACTTTGCACGCTTCGCTTAGCATCTTTCAAAGCTTTATACTTAGCAACCACCACTTTTTAATGATCACTGAGATGTTCATGAAGCGATTTGAGTTTATCAATGAAAAGAATCAAAAAATTGTGCAGAAAGTAGTATATGAATAGAAATCTCTCATTTGTAAGAAAATGTCATAGCATCACATTGCCTATTGTAGGTTTGGAATAAGAAAAATGCGGGTTGAAAGGCCGTAAGACACAGAAAGGAGGACCAAGGTTTTCAAATTGTCCGGGGGCCTCATGTGTGCAAACTAAAAATTGTTAACGGGGGGGGGGGGTTAATGACATAGACACGGCTGAGACTATGATGCCTACGATGCCTGAGAAGGCTCACAAGGTATTGCAGGCTAATCCTAACAACCCGGAGTTGGCTACTGAAAAGACGAGATTAGATTATGGATATGTAATAACTCATAGGAGTTATCAGGAGTTCATGCAACAGAAATGTTGGCTCAATGGTTGGCAAACATATGTATGGGATAACTCAGAATACATCTTGTTTTTTTCACAGTAATGTGTATGGGATATTAGCAAACATAGAGAAGCTCTTTTGGTCAAGTAGATTAATGCACTGAATCTGATACGATGTGATTGGTGGGATGTTCAATGTCTTTAAGATGCCGGAGTTCAGAATAATCCATGGACTTTCATGCCTGAATTTTGGTGGGCTTGATGAGTTTGGTATAGAGGCAGTATTCCTTAGCATTGCTTCATGTCTCGGCTTACTGTTCAGCAGAAGCTCCTTACTCGGGACATACTCGGTCAGTGGGGTGTAGTGGGCCTCAAATGCCTGCTATGTGAAGATGAACCAAGATAGCATTCTCCTACTTTTTGTTGCTCAGTCAGCTATCATGTATGTATAGGGATCTCCCCACAAAGTCAAGAAAACACTGACTCGGCTGAAATTCTCAAAATTTAGAAAACAAGGGGTGGGGACTTGTTTGAATGCTACTATAAACCACATTTGGAAACTAAGGAACAATCATATGGAACAACCATGAAACGACATGTTGGAATTGTGATAGGACAAATCCGGAATAAGTAGAAGATTAGAAACCCGACAATAAACTAGCGAGAGATAGGACTCTTGAATAACCTCGTCAGGTGTCGGTCTCATTTGTGTAAAATATCTGAAGCCACTGCTGCTAGCAAATGTAGCAAATGAAACATGTGTTTCATGCATCTATCTAGTGACTCTACTCGAGCCAAAAGATAAACTTGCCAAAAATAAGACAAACTATTACAGTTAGCATTTATCTTCGTGTGCTTGAACTACAATGCCAAATCGTCACGCGCTCATTTTCAAGTTTCATTCGATCATTTTCCATCCTAAGCTCCTTTGGGTCTCAATCTTTTTTGTTTCTGAATCACTGGCACTCTGAAACCGCTGGTACGCTATATCAACATCTTTGTATCAATTTTATGACTACACTCTTCTGATCCACAACCGTGATTGCAAACAAAGGCCACGTGTACGAGTATTTGGATTTTATGTTGGCAATTGCAAGTCCTTCCTTAAATCTTTAACATACAGATTGTGGCTTCCGAAAATTAAACTCATGCAGACCATAACCATAACCTGCCTTTCAACCTCTTAGCGGACTCTCAACAAGAAAGGCACCTCTTAGCGGACTCTCAACAAGATTTTAAAAAACTGCAGTAAGAAACCATTGTCAAAACAGCAATGTCCCCCAGTAAGAGCCTTAGCTAAAAACTAGGTAATTATAAGCAGTGGCGGAGCCAGGATTTAAATTTAGGGGGGGCGAAAAATTTTAGGGGGGGCGAACGACTATTTTCATAAGGTACTTTTAAAAAATTTCGAAAAGTTTCGCTAAAAATTTCGAAAATTTCAACCGCCAGGGGGGGCGACCGCCCCTGCTAGCCCCCCCTAGCTCCACCACTGATTATAAGTTTCACAATTTAATCGCATGTGAGTCATCAGTCTCTACTTCCTAATATCCTTGTATCCCAAATAATCATTCAAATGCATTATTGTGTTTCGGAAATTGCCCTCCAAATCATTATACCTATATGCAAAGTCCCTTAATCGTAGGGTATGCACGCTCACATCTTATTTTAACCCTCAACTTAAAGAGCCCTTCTATTTATGTTACTTCAACTCTTTAGTTTTTGGGTCATACATGTACCAGGCACGAATGCACGATATTGGATATTAATCCATACGATACCATTCTCAAAAACATTTCTCCAAGTAGTGTGACAGATAGGGGGCTAGCATGACAAAAGAGCAAAATTAGAGAAAGAGGCTTAAGTATGAAGCTTTTCGTGTGAGTTTCAATTTTTAACCTTATGCATCGAACTCTATTTTATTTGCAAAACTCTAAATATTTCAAATTTTCCTTAAAGAAATGCGCCCACGAGCCGTACCCTCATTTCAAGACAGTCCCTATCGGTCAAAAATTGTTAAAGAGGCTTGAATTTTTGTGAGCAGACTGCAGAGAACTATACTTATCAAATTTTGTAAGAGGCTTTTCATTCCATACCCTTTGACAAGAGAATGCGACAACATGATATGCTCTAAAATATGCCTCACCTTGACGGATGTTGCCTGTTCAATGCCAATGAGGGAATGTAGCACTGCAGCGAATCTCGTAGAAAGGATTTTGCTCACTGTTTTGTTGAAGGTAGTGCAGCAAGTGATGGGCCTGAAATCCTGGACTTGGTTCACCACCTTCTACTTTGGAATTAATGCCAAAAGTGTGATATTACCCTGTTTTGGCATCACCCTTTTTCTAAAAAAAAAAAATCACAAACCGCTGATTAATAGTCCTCGCTGATAAGGAACCTATCTTGACCCGGACTTTTATTAGTGTCAATCGCAGAAAGAGCATCTCTGATTTCCTCCTAGTAACTGGAGCAGTAAGTTGAAGCCATAATATTCAAGTCCAATCCTTTAACTGGGATTTCAGTTCTCAAATGCAGCATTAACATTGTCCATTCCTTGAGCATTCAACTCATCTTTAGTTTGCTAAAGAGCCAATAATATTATGATGTCTTCTCTCAGCTATTTTAGGGAAAAAAATAAGTAGAAGAAGAATCATTAAATCGGATTTTATGAATCTTTGCCCTCGAACTATGCATGCTTAGCTTAGCATCTTTCAAAGCTTTATACTTAGCAACCATCACTTTAAAATGATCAATGAGGATTTGAGTTGAGGGTTGCAGAATAGGATCATTCGGGCAGTTCAATAACACCTTCCTAGCTAGCTTCACCAATTCGAGCAGAAAAATCGAAGAAATGAATGTTTATGCAAATGCAGTAAAGCATGCTTGACAGCCTTTAATTTGCTAAAGAGCCTATAAATTGAAGTGCCAGTACATTGCTCTGCTAGATATTTGTAACCAAATCATCTCATAGTGTCGTAGCTGATGAGGAGAGGGTAATTGCTGAGGAATACAATGTGATACAGAAAAGTTGCATGACATTTGTGATGGCTACAAAATACAAGGAAAACTAGGTAAAAATAGTGACATGAACACTAAGTATTTCCATTATAGCATTAAAATGAGACAACAGTATAATACCGTATTTGCTATTCAAGATGAGATAGGTAATATGTTGCATTCTCCGATCCTCCGGGCATATTGTTGATGTAAGGCCTAAGATTGGTAATAGTTTGCATAATGTAATTAGCTCTGAGTTTAAAAACTTAGATGTCAGGAATGCTCTGTTACTATGTGACTCGTATGTCGCTTATGGAAAATGTCGGAGTTTGATAAAGGTGAGAAATAAACTAAGAAAGAAACAAAATAAAAACAAGGAAATACATGATGGAAGAAATAAGCTCTTGTTAGCGCGTGTCATCGATTACATCAGCGTTTGTTTCCTATTGTTAATCGGATTTCGTGCGTAGTTACTACGATTCTACGAACGTGCTTTTGGTTTCTTGATTAGTTTATTATTATGTTATGTTTAATTAGTTTCCTAAGTTTGTTTAGGAAACTTAGTTTGTTTATTATTATTTATTTCCTAATTCGATTAGTCTTAGTTAATGTAGTTTACTATATAAACACTACCTTAGCCTACCTATTTCTTTAAGGAGAGATTTGTGAGGCAAACACATTGAGAGTTTTAAGAGCCAGATCTAGAAAAACTATGTGCTCATCTTTTGTAATATGTAATTCTCCCGACATAGTGAAATATTTTCCCTCGTCCTTGTGGACGTAGCTATCGCATTGATAGTGAACCACGTAAATCTTGTGTCTTTTATTTATTGCATCTACTCCAAGACGCTTCCGCGCACAACAATTGGTATCAGAGCCTTGAGTTTTAGATCCAGGAGGAGAAGATGTCAAGTGAGACTATAAGAATTGAGAAGTTCGATGGGAGGAATAGTTTTGCACTATGGTAGTTGAAGATGAGGGTTTTGCTAAAAGAAAAGTGTATCTGGAAACCCTTGACGCAGGGTTTCTCCACGAAGGTGAAGAAGACCGAAGCTTCTGCTTCGGGTGTTGAACCATGGATGATTGAGACGGAAGATCCTGCCTTGGTAACAATGGAGGAGAGGGCTCATTCATCGATCTTGCTGAGTTTGTCAGACGATCTCCTAACCGAGGTAGCCGGTGAGTTTTCTACTGCGGGTTTATGGCTGAAATTGGAGAGTTTGTACATGACAAAGTCACTCACCAATAAGTTTTTATTGAAACAACGTCTGTTTTCTTTCAAGATGCAATTAGGTATGTCACTTCGTGATCATCTACACAAATATAATACTATATTACTAGATCTGCGTAATATAGATGTTAAGATTGAAGATGAAGATGCTGCTTTAATTCTGATGGTTTCTTTACCTGCGTCATATGAGAATTTTGTGGATTCTTTTGTTCTTGGTAAAGAAACATTAACCCTAGAGGAAGTGAAGTCAGAACTTTGCACTAGGGAGTTGCGTCAAAAGGCAACTGTTGACTTAGGAGACGGATCAGGAGCAAGCTTAGTTGTTAATAAGGCTAAGAAAGGTGGATCTTATAAGAAAATGACTAAGGTTAAATTTCAAGACACCAATAATGCTACTAATTCTGTTATCTGTTTTCTATGTAAAGAACCCGGGCATAAAAGACCTAGTTGTCCTAAGTTGAAAACTAAGTCTAATGCGGCTGTAGTTCAAAGTAAGAATACAGAGTACGATTCTGAGGCGGACTATGCTCTTGCGGTTGACTATATTCGTCCTATTGATCGTTGGATTCTTGATTCTGGTTGTTCTTATCATATGTGTCCACACAAGCATTGGTTTAATACTTATGAGTCCTCTAATGGGGGTCACGTTGTTGTTGGTAACAATGCTACTTGTGAGGTAGTGGGTATAAGGTCAATCAAGGTGAAGACTAATGAGGGTAAGATTTGTGCTTTGACTAATGTGAGACATGTTCCAGCTTTAGGGAATAATCTTATTTCACTTGGTGCATTAAGTGATTTAGGATATGAGTTCCGAGGTAAAGGGAAGAATTTGTCTATCATGAAGGGTTATACTTTGGTGCTGAAAGGTGACAAACAAAATACCTTGTATGTCTTACAAGGTGAAACACTGACTAGTTCTGCAGTTTGTGCGTCCGTAAATCACGAAGAGATGACTAAGCTTTGGCATAAAAGGCTTGGTCATATGGGTGAGAGAGGGATGCAACTATTGTCTAAGAGAGATCTTCTTAAAGGTGTCAAAGTGAGGAACCTTGAGTTTTTTGCACATTGTGTGTTTGGTAAGAAACACAGATCTAAATTTAGCAAGGGTGTTCATAGAACAAAAGAAGTCCTTGATTATATCCATTCAGATGTCTGGGGGCCTGCTCGAGTTGAAGGTATGGGAGGATATCATTATTTTGTTACTTTTATTGATGATTATTCAAGGTACACATGGCTTAGGTTGCTTAAGCATAAGAGTGAGGCTTTCAAAGTCTTTGTGCAATGGAAGACTTTGGAGGAAAATCAGAAAAGTAAGAAGATCAAGAAGCTACGAACAGACAATGGTTTGGAATTCTGTTTAGGGGAATTCGATGAGTTCTGTAAGAATGAGGGTATTGCGAGGCATCATACTGTCAGGGGTACACCACAGCAGAACTGGAGTGTAAACTAATAAGGTTCACAAGTTTTAAGTAAGCTTGATGAACTTGATTCAAACTGAGAACAAAACAAGTGACAAGGGATATTGTTTTTAGGGATATTGAGTTGTTTAACTGAAAGACTCAGGGGATATGACTTAGAGACAATCCTCTACAGCAAGGCACAAGAGAAAAGGACTCAAAGACTGGATTTAGAGATAGTTTTCAAGTATTACAGCAAAGCACAAACACTCTAAACTAAACTCAACAGCAAGTAAGTTAACCACAGCAAAGCACAGGTATAACTTGACTCACAATACAAGGCACTGATCAAACACCTTGGAGATGTATCAGGCTTGTTTCAAACTACAGCTCTTAGCACAAGTTTGATAACATTGAGTGATTTCTCAAAGTTTAATTCATTCATTCATAAAAGTCTGCTTACAACAACATACAAGACCTCCTTATATAGAGGGACTGATATCTTGTGAACCATTGGATGTATGTATCATCCAAGGGCCAGCTTAGGATCTAAACTACTTCTACTGACATTAATTAAGGGCCTCACAAGAGGACGAGCTTAACAACTATAAAGAACAGACACAAAACACAAAAGAAAACAGACTGAGCAAAAGCAAATAAAGTAGTTTTTGGAGTTTTCCTGAAATGGAAATCTGTTGATCTTGTTGTCTGTGCTTTGCTCTGGGTGTTTTGTTGCTCCTTGGAACTCTCCACTCTTATGAGGACATAGATAAACCTGCCTTAGATGAAGACAAGTTGACTTAAGCAAAAGAAAACATCATCTGAGCATGTACTACCTCTGCTATGCTGTTTACTGGACTCTAGCTTTGGGGTGTCTGTTTCATGGGTTTTTACTAGACTTCAAAATGGTTTGTCCTGGGCAAACTTGTAGCTTAGAGGGTTGTCTTGATGGTAGGCCATAGTGGGGGGGGTTGGGATGCCCTGGTGTACCTCCTAGAGGCTGGGTTTGTTAACTGGTCTGTCTGGGCCTGAATGGCTCTGTTTCTGTTTTGTGTGGGTAATGTGGGTTGTGTTGGGGATGGGCATGGGTTGTTGAACCCTGAACTGTCTTCTGCATTGGGGTGGCTTGGCTTGGGTTGCTCTTGACTTGTCATAGCTTGTTGTTTAGACCTTGTAATTCGAGCTTCCATCTGAGGGGTCAAGCTTGTCTTGTATGTGGCTTGATCATCAAGGACCCTTGGGTGAGCTCCTGCTGCAGCCTCCCCAGGTTGAAAAGGGCTTGACCTCAAGCCTGTGTCTTCTTCTCCCTCAGATTCTTCAAAGAAAGGACTAAGATCTCCAACATTGAATGTCCCATGGACTGCATACTCTCCTGGTAGATCAATTTTGTAGGCATTGGGACCTATCTTCTCTATGACTTGAAAAGGATCATCTGCTCTTGGCTCTAGCTTGTTCTTTCTCTTGGAAGGGAACCTTTCTTTCCTTAGGTTGATCCATACTAGATCTCCTGGTGCAAAGTCTTTCTTGGTCTTAGGAACCTTGGCATTCTTCTTGTACAGATCATTAGCCTTCTCCATTTGTTTCCTGACTGATTCATGGAGTTTTAACATTTGTTCCACCCTCTTCTTGGCATCATAGTGGACTTCTGACCTGCACACATTAGACAAACTCAAAGGCATTAAGGGGTTAGTACCATAGACCACTTCAAAGGGGGAGTGGCCTGTGGCTGCTGATGGAGCTCTATTGAAAGAAAACTCTGCTTGAGCCAACTTCAAGTCCCAATCCTTGAGAGATTTGCTGACTATACACCTCAAGATTCTTCCCAAGGTCTTGTTAGTCACCTCAGTTTGGCCATCAGTTTGAGGGTGATGGGAGGTACTAAACAACAACCTAGTGTTAAGCAGTTTCCACAATGTCCTCCAGAAATGGCTCATAAACTTGGTGTCTCTGTCAGACACAATGGTCCTTGGAACTCCATGTAACCTCACCACCTCATCAAGGTATAGCTCTGCTACACTCACAGCATCCTCAGTCTTCTTGCATGCAATGAAATGTGCCATCTTACTGAACCTATCCACACCCACCATGATAGAATCCTTCCCTCTTGCTGTCCTAGGCAATGCCATTATGAAATCCATACTAACATCCTCCCAAGGCCTACATGGGACTGGTAGGGGAGTGTAAGGTCCTGCTTGGAAAGAACTCTTGGCCTTTTGACAAACTCCACACCTTCTGAGCAATATTTGAACTTCTCCCATCATCTTAGGCCAATGGAATTGATCTTGTAGTATGTCCACAGTTTTCTGAACCCCAAAGTGTCCTCCAAGGCCACTTCCATGTACCTCCTTAATCAATAGATTCCTATAAGATCCTCTGGGAACACACAGCTTGTTCCCTTTAAATAAGAATCCATTTTGCAAAGTGTAGGGTGAATCAATGGTTCTTGTTCCCTCTTTCTGTGCCAACCAATCCTCTGCAAAGTCTGGATCTTCTTGATACATATCCTTCATGAACTCAAAACCAAGAACCCTTTGCTCCATAGTTGATAGCAGAGTGTACCTCCTAGACAATGCATCAGCCACCACATTTTGTTTGCCCTCTTTGTACTTGCTAGAAAAGGTGAATGACTGAAGGAACTCCCCCCACTTAGCATGTCTGTGACTGAGCTTATGCTGGCCTCCTATGTACTTCAATGCCTCATGATCAGAGTGTAAGACAAAAGGTTTGGGCTTTAGGTAATGACTCCAATGCCTCAGAGCTCTGACAAGAGCATAGAACTCTTTATCATATGTAGAATAGTTTAGCTTGGCACCACTTAGCTTTTCACTAAAGTAGGCTACAGGTTTCTTCTCTTGGATGAGGACATCTCCAATTCCCACTCCACTTGCATCACATTCAACCTCAAATAGGCAATCAAAGTTTGGCAATCTGAGGATAGGTGCACTGCACAAGAGCTTCTTCATGTGTTTGAAAGCATGTAAAGCATTCTCAGTCCAAGTGAACTCTCCCTTCTTCATGCACTCAGTGAGAGGTGTTGCAATGGTGCTGAAGTCCTTAATGAATCTTCTGTAGAAGGATGCTAAGCCATGGAATCCCCTTACTTCTGTAATACTCCTAAGGATAGGCCAAGACTGGACTGCCATGATCTTGTCTTGATCAACTGAAATGCCTCTACCAGATACCACATATCCTAGAAACTTGACTTCCTCAGTCATGAAGGTGCACTTCTCAAGCTTCCCAAAGAGCTTGCTCTCCTTAAGTATTTCAAACACAGCCTCAAGATGCCTCAAATGCTCATCCTTGCTCTTGCTGTAGATGAGGATATCATCAAAGTATACCACCACAAATCTCCCTAGGCAAGGCCTAAGCACCTCTGTCATCAATCTCATGAAGGTACTTGGGGCATTTGACAGGCCAAAGGGCATGACAAGCCACTCATAAAGGCCATGCTTTGTTTTGAAGGCTGTCTTCCACTCATCTCCTTCTCTGATCCTCAATTGCTGGTAACCTTGCCTCAAGTCAATCTTAGAAAAGAACCTTGAGCCACTTAGCTCATCCAACATGTCATCAAGCCTAGGTATAGGGAACCTATACTTGACTGTGATGTTGTTGATAGCCCTGCTATCTATGCACATCCTCCAAGTCACATCCTTCTTAGGAACCAACAATGCAGGCACAGCACAAGGGCTTAATGACTCCCTTACAAACCCTTTACTCATCAACTCTCCAACTTGCTTTTGCAGCTCTTGTGTAGCCTTAGGATCACATCTGTAGGCTGGTCTATTAGGTAATACAGACCCTGGCACAAGGTCTATTTGGTGTTCAATCCCTCTCAAAGGGGGTAAGCCATCAGGAAGTTCCTCTGGAAACACTTCCTTGAACTGATCAATGAGGGGCTTAACATCTGCAGGGATCACCTTAGACTCTTCTTCCTGAACTTCCTTTGATAGCAGCATTACTATAGGTTGCTCCTCACTACACTCATTGACCATTGCTGACTCAGATAGAAATACAACTCCACTAAAGTCCTCAGCCATACTTGGACCTCCATAGCTCTTCTGGTGTGGTGGCAAGGGGGCTAATGTCACCTTCCTGCTCCCATGCTTGAAAGAATAGGTATTGCTTCTTCCTTGGTGTATGGAGCTTTTATCAAACTCCCATGGCCTGCCTAATAGCAAGTGACAGGCATCCATTGGAACCACATCACACAATACTTCATCCTTGTACACACTGCCAATGGAGAAAGGGACCATGCATTGCTTATCCACCTTAACCTCTGCTCCCTTACTCAGCAATCTCAACTTATAGGGGTGAGGGTGATCTTGAGTGCTCAACTTCAGCTTATCAACCATAGTAACAGAAGCCACATTGGTACAACTACCTCCATCTATAATAAGGTTACAAACCCTCCCTTGTATGGTACATCTGCTCCTGAAAATGAGGGACCTTTGATCCTCTTCCAAAGGTATCTGTTGTGAATGCATTACTCTCCATAGGACTAAGCTGTGGCCTGTGTCAGGGAGTGCCACTATTGCCTCCTGACTAGCCTCTTCTTCCTCACTCACCACTTCTTCAACCTCAGGCTCATCCCT
>JAIUZE010002549.1:0-17388 GCA_022085475.1 Heliosperma pusillum | reverse complement strand
CTATACATGACTTTAACTCCCACTGAACTTCATGTCTATACATGACTTCTCGACAATTCGAGTGAAACTTTTCTTATATCTCATAATAGAAAAGATCACCATAACCTCTAAGGGTTGGTAGAAACCTTAGGGTTGTGTCATGCACACATCCCATTCCAAATCCCTATTTGGACATGTGGTTTTGTTGTGTATCTTGTACACACCTACTATGAGGTATTTCACTGATGATGATTTGAATCTAAGCATAGTTACACATTAGCTTTTGCAGACATCTTCATGTCTATCTATACAACTATTACTGGACAACTCCAAATAAAACATCTTCATGCCTATCCAATGATTTATTATTGGACCATTCCAAATAAATCATTCCTTTACATAGATTCCATTAAACTAATTTTTGGTTTTCATGTAGGAAAATCGAATTTGAAAGTTACTAGATACATCAACTTCATAGATCATAATCTTATTATATCAAGAACATTTTCTTTTGATCTCGTCACTAGTATAAGGATTCACCTAAGAATGCTTTCTTTTGGTTTTCTCACTAGTCTTGAGTCTAACCTAAGAACATTTTCTTTTGATTTTTCACTAGTTCCTGACTAGTTTTACGTTGTGGCTTATTTTCTCCCACTTTATCTTTAGAAAAATATAACTACTTTCTATAAAGATAGCCTTATGAGCAACAAACAATTTTGTACTCATACTCGTGAGGAAGGTAGAAGTATCACAACATGACCTTAAGTGATCTACCAAAGACTTCATTGTAAAGACACTGTATCTTAGCTTCGAGATAGAGTAGTTCTATAAGCTAAAGAAGTGGACTCATATCCATGTCATTTACCATCTTTATAAGTGGTGTGGTCAATTGGTTTGATAGATTCCCTACTTTGAGTTCAATAACTCAATTTGACTTAACAGTTAATCTTTCAAAGTGAGAATCGAATTCTTAACTTTTGAACTTATTATAATGATCCAATCATCATAATATGATCCATTTGAGTCGATACAATTAATGTTATTAGTGCAAGTAGTGTACAATGATAATTTTAGAACGATAAAGTTTCAACAAACCAAGTGACTTGGGTTGAAAACCAAGTCACCAAATATTCAATTACAACAAATTGTTCTTGAAAATAAAACACTTCCATGTCCAACAAGGAAATAAAAATATTCTTAACAACCATAATACATTCAAAAGGGTAAACAATCTCGAGGCCAAGCTTCCTTAGGTCTTCAACCATTGTGAGATACTTTTAGCTTCCTTTGAAGAGCCGCTTTAGGCTTGCCTGTCCTTACCTTTATCCTTGCTTGTGTGCCTTAATTACAATAAAAAGGGTTAGAATCTCAACTCATATCTATATATCAAGTTGAATTCATAACATAAATGATAGGGATTAATATTTACCTACTGGAAGAACCTTTACAGCTTTGATATCTCCTAGATATTTATGGCAATTCCTTTTCCAATGACCTATGCCATTACAATAATGGCACTTGTCCTCGATTGAGGCACCTTTCTTAGGTTTGGGTGAGCTATATTTCTCAATAGCTTTTCTCTTACCTTTGTAGGTGGAGGGCTTCTTCCCCTTGCTAGCACTTTTCTTGAACTTCCCCTTACTCTTGGTATTGATGTTGAGTACATCCTTGGAGGTGCTAATATTTAGCTCCATATCTCTCTCTCTCGGCTTGCACAAGCATCTTGTGCAATTCATGGAGAGAGGTTTTCAAGGTTTGCATATTGTAGTTTACCCAAAATTGTACATATGCTTTGATCTTGCCTAAGGAATGGAGTACTCGATCAATAACGAGTTGTTCAGGAATGTCAACCCCTTGCAATTTGAGAGTCTCGACATGATCAATCAATTTGAGTACATGAGAGCTAACCTTTTGGCCTTCTCTTAAGTTCATGTCGAAACTGCAGAAGCCGTCTCATATTGTATGATCCTAGGAGCTTATTAAAACATGGTCACAAGCTTCGAGTAGATCTCACAGGCTGTGCTCAACTTTATGGCACTCCTTTGGAGATCGGCATCCATCGAGAAGATCAAAACGTTTTTGATCGCGGTGGACTCTTTATGGTAAGCCTATGAGGCTCTCCTTGCGGCGGTGGTTGACCTTTCATTAGGTGCGGTGGGAGAGGCCTCGATAAGGTAACGAAGCTTGCCGTCACTTTCCGCGGGCAAGTGGAGTTGCGCATCCCAATCAGCAAAATTTGTTCCGTTCTTTTCTAATTTACAACGATCCATGAAGGATTGAAGCCATGAAACGTTTGTGAGACTTGGAGCGTTGGTGGTGGTGGTGGATGAACTAGCCATTGCGAATAAACAATTTGTAACTACAAATTTTAGACATAAAGGAAATGTCAACATTTATCATTTTAAATACTTGTAAACATTTTAAACAAGTTGAACATTTATATAGTGACCTCTACCCAATTATTATAAATGATTCCGAGATCCAAATTCATATCATCTTGGGCACGTTGAGCCGATTCATCCCTCATTAACATAATTCGGTGGATTAACTCTTTAATCGATTCTACATTAGAACTCTCGGTCGATAATATTACTTTAATATTAATCTTAAGCCCGGAACACATGCGGCTACGGTCGCGAATACTACTTCCGTTGAGCTCAACCCAAATTCGAATTAATAATCTTTATTACCCCACTTACCCAACGTAACAAGTTTAGTACCCCGGTGAGCCGAGCCTACTTCCTTGCGAAATTGAGATTCATGGGTTCTACTATTTGGTAAGGCTTGATCTCAATTATTTATTATGAGAGGTCATGTCAATTTATTATCTATCTCGTTTAAGTGGACTAAATCGATGAATTAACAATAATTTTAATTGATACGGTCGATGACTCGATGAAATATGCATGTCATGTTATGGCGATTTGGCAGTGCATGCAAACATATTAAATAAAATGCAAGCATAAAAAAACATTCTTAGTATGGCCTTTTCTAAAATAGAAAATCATATAATCTATATTAAAAATTCGGAAACCAACTCCTTTGGTCCCCTGAACTTCATAAGCACGCCTCCCGAGGTTATCGTCTCTCTCGGAACTCCTTTCCGAATGGCACCGTCTGTGGGAAACTTCGTAATGAAAATAATTACAAATATAATAAAAATTACATAGCTTTTCCATTATACATTTGTAAATTAAAATATTACAATAAAACTGATACGAGATCACATTATATACAACTGAATCATATTCTCATACATTTCGGGCAATATTGATTAAATTTAAGGTCATACAAGGATAAAATTACATAATTCAAAATTACATAAATAAATTATGACATGTATAAATGAAAATATGCAGCATTATAATATATATAAAACAGGCTGATTTTAAGTCTCAAATCGCCCTAATTTAAGGTTTATATCGTATATAACCCGGTTTTACGGAAATGCGTGATAATAACACTTTAAAATAACCAAAAAATACGTAAATCATATTTAATTCCAAGTTAGTTATCCCAACTGATTTAGGACTCAAAAATTAGTCATCACTCAATTTTTGACAATCATTCAAGTTGTTATATAATTGCTCAAAATTAGACTTTAAAATCATATTTTAATCAAATAAATCCAAATTTAATTAAAATAATTTCAAATTTCAAATTTTAATTTTTTGTACATTCTGGAAATTTTCCATGACACTAATGATGTCAAAAATCAAGGTTAAAAAGTTGGAATTGATTTTGATAAAAATCGGTTGCGCTTTATCGGTTTTATCAAATAAAATACATAAAGCATGTGAAAATTAATCTAACTAAATTTTCAACTTTAGATCTGAAATTTGGGACATTTATGCAACCATTAAAAATTTTCTCATGACATGAAATTTATTTTAGCTATATTTTCTAAATTAGTCACTATATATGCCATGTTTACATTAAAAATTCATAAATCATGCAAGAAAAATCACATTCATCTCAAATTTTCCGGTATGTAAGGAAAACATGCATGTGACAACATACTAAAATTTTCATGGTCAGATTCAAAGCGGAACTGTTTATAACCACTTGACCTTCATTTATTCCATTTTATCATATAAAAAATCATAAATAGTTCAAGATGTGATGTAAGTAAAACACATGTGTGATGTCGTGTAAAAGGTTCAAGGTCATAACATATGTCTAAATTTTTTTAGCATTTTAAACATCATTTTACTCATTAAAAAATGTAATAAAAACACTAAAACTCATATTTGAGCAATATAAATTTTCATAAATCATCAAAATGACCTAAAATCATATTAGGACCAGAATATATTGACATGCAAATGACTTTGTGATTATCTTATAAAACACAAATTACGAGTTTTCTATAAGTTACATTAACTCGAAAAAACTATAAATCGAGTATGCATGCAACAACCAAAGCTCTCATACCACTTGAAAGTTTCTTAAACTCAATATTAGACATTTATAATATCATTTTATAAATAGTTTACTCTTAAACTATGAGGATCTTATGCATGCATAACAAAAGAATACGAAGAAACAATTTCCTTACGTTGCTAATATAGAAATGGGCACAATATTTGAACTCCTTTCAAATATTGATCTTGAACTAGTAATATGAAGATGATCTTCCAAGTTTCAAAGTAGAAACTCTCCATTTAGTAGCACCAAAGACTATCCTTTAATTACTATATAAGATACTACACTAGTACTCCCTCTATTCAAGTCCAAACACAACATTTCTCCTTTACACGTTTGCCAATGCACGAATTGTGACGTAAATATCTCGAGTTTTACTTTATAAAAAAATATAAAAATTTGATAATCTTATTGTTCTTATAAAGGCGACTCAAACAAGATCCCACATGACCATATTTTATCTTACATATTGCAAGAAATCGTAAAGATTCTCTTCACTTATGAATAGTGTCAAAAAAAAAAATGTAGTATTTGGACTTGAATGGAGGGAGTATAATATAGTAGTCTCCCTTAAAATAACTAATAATCTAATTACTACATTTAGTAAAATTATTAGTAAAATGAACTTCAAGTTTTTAAGAACTTCTTAAGTTGTAGTGAGAAGTTGAGGTAGAGAGAAGTGAAGACTAGCATGCAAAACGAAATGAGATGATCTATATAAAATAAGAGGAAACTTGTCCTCTTTGTTTTGTTCACATGGACCGGCCACCCTACACCACATGGGTGGGTGTTGTCCTTTTCAATTGTTCTTCACAAGAAAGGTTGAGTGTATAGGTTTATATCGTAATGATTTGGTCTAATTCTTAATTAGAACAAAATTACAAACTAAAATCCTACCCACTAAGCTCAAAAAACCGGTGCACCCATATAAAATGGGTGTCCATTATATTTTTCATTTTGTCATTTGTCACATATGTGACATGTGACATGTAACATGTAATCTTTGCTTATAAATGTGCATTTAACTAATTTAAATGCAATTTCATAACAAATAAATTAGACTTAACATTTTAAGTCACATTTTATAATCACATGTAAATAAAATGGGTCATCTCATATTTAGTTAATATAATCTACAACAATTTGTAATTATAATCAACCAATTTTGCTTATCTCAAATGTTTCATAAACATGATTGTAACAACCACGTTAAAACAAGAATATAAATTAATTTCAAGGTGGCGGAAACACCCTGAAACCACAGTAGCTACTAAACAAAAATTGAAGTATTCAAATGAAAATACAAGGTTCTCGGGAAATAAATACCCCAAACAATACGATAATAAATGTCTTAAATAAAAATAACTACAGAGTGCGCTAAACAATGCGCTCGCTAGCTCACTCGGAAATTCCCAATCACAAAATAAGCAACCATCATCCACCTGTCAGTCATAAGAATGACAACCACAGTTAGTGGGGAGTAACTCAGACGTCCTCCCAGCCATATTACATCACGATAAAGCACCCAAGTACTTAAGATGGATCAATAATAAACTGATGACATACCAATTAATTAATTACTCAATTAAAATTACAAACTTATTGTAAATTACTTACCATCTCAAGGTAAATAAATTAAATAACTCATTTAATATCCGTAAACTTATTAAACAAACATATTAAATCAGTTACCACTCAGTAAGGCAAAACATCAAGGCAACCCATCACTGTTACCCTATCCCTACGGTAGGACAACGATAAATATACGGTCCTAGTCTAAGTATAGCCTCACTCTCGTGACAAACTGTCCCAATTCGATTATCATCATCTTGCTACACTCGAGCTGATAACCCGTAGACATCCAATTAGCTTGCTACACTCGGGCTAATAGAATTACTCCAACAGTCTAGACCGGCCAATACCCCAGATACTAGAATACTGCCAAGCGGATGATACAAGACAATTCCTTATTACTCGAGTTGGTCAACTATGTAATATAAGCAAAGAAAACTATATGGATCACACTAGTTAATTAACAACACATATTATACTTCGCACGCCATAATCAACCGTGATTAGACATCACACATAATCCGTTGTTTAAGCTAATCCCACATAACGGTAACACTTCATGAGTAACGTATTTCGAAGTTTTAAAATAATCAGCCAACAAAGAAAAAACCAAGTTCTCACCACTATTTAACTATCGTACTCCTGCTTCCCAAACAAGAATTCAAAGTTATGGTACCTATCGTCCCACAAAGCTATTATTTAATTACAAAAGTACTTATAGTAGAATTATAATAGGGAGAAACAAAGTATGGGAAAACTCACCATGAACACCAAACATCAGTATGCATTTTTCACAAATATTCAATGTAGGTTTAAAGTTTAATGATTATTAAGAAGATTTCAACAAACTTAGCCAAAATAAACAACCCACACAATACTTACGTACTAATTAGTATTCGTCTCTTTTCATTTAATGACAATGATGAGATGAATGATGATAATGCCCACTAACAATCAAACCCATGTGAGCATGTTTAGACATACGAACTACACAAATCTCACGCAACAACTTTGACGCACTTTGTATCACGTAACTTAATATGCATGACAACCTTTGCTCACATAACCCTGTACGCAGAAGGGTTTCAAAATCGCACAACAAGCTCGCAAAATTAGTAAACCATGGCAAGGACCATTCAAACTAAGACCTGTAATTCACTTGAAGGATCATCAACACGTCTGACATACAAAACTTCAAAACCGCAACATAATACCGAGGATAGTCTGTAAGAATTATTATATTAATATTATTTAATTCTCTATTGTGTGGACCTAATTACTGATATTAGTTGCCTTAATTAAATAATGGTTAAATATATTGTTTCGGGTTTTTATTAGGAGTCCTAGTTTAAGTAGATTATGGTAAATAGTTACAGGCTATTTACATAACTGACTACTTATTCCATAAAGCCCCTCCTGCCACCTCTCTATATAAGTACACCTGTTTGTGCTTTAACCTAATTCATTCATATCACCAACACACAAGAAAGAAAGTGAATTAGAGAATAAGGAAGGTAGGAGAAGGCAAAGCAATAAGGGTTTATTATTTATCTTTCTCAAGTAACTTTATTATCAGATCTGATGGCTGCACCACGTAAATACCTTTCAGTAATTATCGCTTTAATCAAGATTCTATAATTTATGTTTACATGTGGTATCAGAGCATGGTTGTGATTATAGTTGTAATTCTGATTAATGTTCTAATTATGTTTTTATGAATGAATTTAATGTTTTAATCATGATGTTGTAACATTCATTCATAATTTATTGTATACCCTCATGATTGATAGCGTATCCTGTTATGATGATCGTTTCCGCTGCCTAATCGAATTATTTCGTTTTATTTTATTTATGATGATTATTTATGATGATGTTTTGCGCTGCCTAATTCGATTTGAATGATTATTATGTTTATTATGCGTATGAATGCCGTCTGTTGTCTAACCTACTCGATCGAGCTAATGCTCACTCGATCGAGGCGGTTTGTTTATGCTTCTGCTCGATCGAGCTAACTGCCTACTCGATCGAGTCTCTTCTGATTTGCTTCTGCTCGATCGAGCTGATGGTGTACTCGATCGAGTGGTTCCCTTTTGCCTTGTTCTCGATCGTGCTAAAGTCTTTCTCGATCGAGATGCCTTGTTTAATAATGATGTTGCTCGATCGAGCTAATGTTCTACTCGATCGAGCCCTTATGTTTATAATTCTGATCGATCGAGCTAATTTTCTACTCGATCCAGCCCTTATGCTTTTAATTCTGCTCGATCGAGCAAATGATCTACTCGATCGAGCCCTTATGCTTTTATTTCTGCTCGATCGAGCAAATGCTCTACTCGATCGAGCCCTTATGATTTTGATCCTGCTCGATCGAGCTATTGTTTACTCGATCGAGGGGTCTTGTTTTGCCTTGTACTCGATCGAGCTAAAGTTGTACTCGATCGAGGGGTTCTTCTTTATTTTCTTCTCGATCGAGCTAAAGTTGTTCTCGATCGAGGTGTTTAAGTTTATTTTCTACTCGATCGAGCTGATGTTTTACTCGGTCGAGGTCTTCCCGTGCTGTTTCAATACTTATTGTTCGTTTTCATTGTATGCTCGCATAATATTATGTTACTATGCTTAAAGGAGACCTTCGCATTATGATGAGTTGAAATTCACCACAGTGATTTCATCTCGTACGCGATCAGATCTCATAATGTAATTGGGCATTCACATTATGTTGATGTTCACCACAGTGGACTCAAATTATGCAGTGAATATCCGACTCAACATACATTCTTATTGAATATTAATTATATCTTAAGTATTGATTAAAGGAGACATCCGCATTATGACGTGTTGAAATTCACCACAGTGAATTCATCTCGTACGCGATAAGATCTCATAATGTATTTAAATTGGGCATTCACATTATGTTGATGTTCACCACAGTGGACTCAAATTATGCAGTGAATATCCGACTAAGCATCTAATGGGGTGAAATAACTCGTATTAAGGTTTTACCCACAGGTAACCTAACATTAAAGTAAAACACCCAATAAAGAGAGTATTCTTGATTATGTAATTAAGCGTGCGTAGGTTGTCCACAGATACTACCCATCGCCTAATGAATGTTTATAAGTTACTCATTTAAGTTTCAAGTCTTAGTCATAATTGCTATTGTGTGATAAACTCAAAGCCTAATGTTCTGAGCATTATTCATAATGCAGTATCGTTGCAAAGCTCTCTCAATAACATGACAGTCTTTGCTTAAAGTTCTTACGAATTACCACTGCACTAAACATTAAGTCCTCCATTTCGGAGATAGGCTGTACTACAGCCAGTAAGTACATGGAAATCATTAAGGAACGCTTTCAGACTACCGAGAAAGCGGTAGCTGGAAGGCTTATGTCTGAACTTATCCCCAGGCACATCATGTGCATCATGTAAGCGGGAAATCTAAAGGTAAGTTTAGAAACAGAAAGGGCATTAAGTTAAGCCCTTCTGATAAACCGTCTGCAACTGGCATAAAGAAGGAAATTAAGAAGCAGTAAAGTTGCCTTTTCTGTAGGAAACCTGGGCACTTTCAGCAAGACTGCATAAAGCGTGAGAATTGATTCGAAAAGAAGGGTAAGCTTTTGGCTTTAGTATGTTTCGAATCAAATTATGATGAAATTCCTTCTAATACATGGTGGCTAGTTACAGGCTCTAATGAAAGTTCCTTCTTCTTGTGGCATAAACGTTTGGCCCATATTTCAAGAGAAATAATGAACATATTAGTTAAAAACAATATGTTACCTTCTCTTGATTTTACTGATTTTGGGACGTGTGTGGAATGCATTAAAGGTAAGCAAACCAAACACACCAAGAAAGGGTCCACAAGAAGCACTGCGTTATTAGAAATCATACATACAGACATTTGTGGTCCATTTGATGTTCCCTCCATGAGCGGAGAGAAATATTTCATCACATTTATCGATGATTATTCACGTTATTGTTATCTTTACCTTTTGCATGAAAGATCTCAATCAGTAAACGCTTTAGAGGTTTACATTAAGGAGGTGGAAAGGCAATTGGGAAAGAAAGTGAAAATCATAAGGTTAGATAGAGGTGGTGAATATTATGGCAAATATGATGAATCAGGACAACATCCTGGTCCCTTTGCAAAACTCCATGAAAGTTTGGGTATTGTCCCTCAGTACACAACTTCTGGTTCTCCATGGATGAATGGTGTAGCTGAGAGGCGTAATCGAACCCTATTAGAGGCTGTAAGGACAATGATGAGTAATACCAACTTACCCATGAAGTTGTGGATGCATGCCCTTATGACTGCTGTGTATGTTGGAAACCGGGTTCCCAGTAAGGCAGTTTCAAAGACACCATTTGAACTGTGGAAAGGGTGGAAACCGAGTCTTCAACATTTGCATGTATGGGGATGCCCAGCAGAGGCACGCATTTATAATCCACATGAAAGGAAACTCGATCAAAGAACCATTAGTGGGTTCTTTATCGGTTATCCAGAAAAGTCTAAAGGGTATAGGTTTTACTGTCCTACACACAGAACAAGAATTGTAGAAACCGGAAATGCCAAATTCCTTGAGAATGGCGAAGTTAGTGGGAGTGATCAGGTAAGGGATGTCATAGTCAATGAAGTTAGGGTGGCAATTCCAGTTTCTTTGCCCCCAATTTCAATTGATGATGTTCCACATAATGATAATGTTGACCCAGTCAATATTGTGGAACCTAACGTTGATGACCCTCCACTCCCGAATGATAACATTGCCACTGAAGTTGTTGATACAGCCCTGAAATAGTATTAAGAAGGTCCACAAGACCTAGAAAGCCAACTACTTCAGATGACTATGTGTATCTACAACAATGTGAATTTGACATTAGTATTGATAATGATCCGGTTACGTTTTCACAAGCTATGAATTGTAATGATTCCGATAAATGGATTAATGCCATGAAAGAAGAAATGGAGTCTATGGCTAAGAATGAGGTCTGGGAGTTGGTCAATTTACCAGTAGGTCATAAGGCTGTCGGCTGCAAGTGGGTCTTTAAGACCAAGCGCGACTCCTCAGGTAATATTGAACGACATAAAGCCAGACTGGTAGCTAAAGGCTTTAATCAGAAAGAAGGCATTGATTATAATGAAACCTTCTCTCCAGTTTCTAAGAAGGATTCATTACGGATCATTTTAGCTTTTGTAGCTCATTTTGATTTAGAGCTACATCAAATGGATGTGAAAACGGCATTCTTGAATGGGAGTTTGGAAGAAGAAGTCTACATGGCTCAGCCTGAAGGCTTCATTATTGATGACAAAGAGGACAAGGTCTGTATATTAAAGAAGTCCATTTATGGACTTAAGCCAGCTTCTCGACAATGGTATATTAAGTTCCATAATACCATTACCTCCTTTGGGTCTCAAGAAAACACTGTTGATCAGTGTATATACCTGAAGATCAGTGGGAGTAAGTTTGCATTTTTGGTTCTATATGTCGATGACATACTTATAGCAAGCAGTGATTTGGGACTATTACGTCAAACTAAAGATTTCCTACCAAACAACTTTGAGATGAAAGATATGGGAGAGGCGTCCTATGTGATCCGGGTGGAAATATCTCGAGACAGATCACAAAGGACATTAGGGTTGTCTCAGAAAGTCTATATCAGTAAAGTCTTAGAAAGATTCAACATGGTAAAATGTAATCCCAATGATGTTCCTATTCAGAAAGGGGATAAGTTCAACTTAAGTATGTATTCTAAGATTGAGCTAGAACGAAATACCATGAAAAACTTTCCTTATGCATCTCTGGTTGGAAGCTTAATGTATGCGCAGGTCTGTACAAGACCTGACATAAGTTTTGCAGTAGGTATGTTGGGTCGATATCAGTCCAATCCTGAAATGGGTTATTGGATATGATGACTCAGATTTTGGAGGATGCGTGGACTCAAGGAAAAGCACTTTTGGTTATGTGTTTGTTTTAGCTGGGGGAGCAATCTCCTGGAAAAGTGCTAAACAAACAATTATTGCCTCATCCACTATGGAAGTTGAATTTGTAGCGTGCTTTGAGGCTACTATTCAAGCTTTATGGTTGCGGAATTCTCCTTCAGGGCTTAGCATTATGCATTATGATGCAAGGCCGTTGAGAATTTATTGTGATGATACCGCATCGATCTTCTTTTCGAAGAATGACAAGTATTCTAAAGGAATAAAGCACATGGAAATGAAATACTTGTCAGTTAAGGAGGAAGTTCGGAAAAACACTGTGTCAATTGAGCACATTATGACTAGTGCTAATATAGCAGATCCTTTAACTAAGGGATTACCTCCAAAGACATTTATGAAGCATGCTATTGATATTGGTCTGGAGGATAATCATTAAGGCTTTTTCGTTTATGTTTGGATCATGCTAGTGCTTTGTAATAATGACACTTATGTTTTGATTAATCGACTTATGTTTTATTATGATGATGATTTCCGAACACTTTTCTGTATCGTATTATTGTTGTTGTATACATTATTGTTGCACGATTAACAGAATTAGTCTTTTCCTCAAGGACATTATTTGGGGATTATGTTTGCTCCTTGTACAGACTGATTATTCTAAGTGATTGGTCCGTAGTACATGGAAGGACCACTTCTCTTTTATAGTAGTGTCTCCGCCATGACTCAACCAGTTGTTCAGGGATAATCAGGGTAATTAAGATAAACCCATTATGTGTTTATTTAACCGTCTACGCGCCTTATGTTATAATTAAGTGTGACATTATGTTTTAATCAGTAATATGGTCCAAGTGGGAGAATGTAAGAATTATTATATTAATATTATTTAATTCTCTATTGTGTGGACCTAATTACTGATATTAGTTGCCTTAATTAAATAATGGTTAAATATATTGTTTCGGGTTTTTATTAGGAGTCCTAGTTTAAGTAGATTATGGTAAATAGTTACAGGCTATTTACATAACTGACTACTTATTCCATAAAGCCCCTCCTGCCACCTCTCTATATAAGTACACCTGTTTGTGCTTTAACCTAATTCATTCATATCAGCAACACACAAGAAAGAAAGTGAATTAGAGAATAAGGAAGGTAGGAGAAGGCAAAGCAATAAGGGTTTATTATTTATCTTTCTCAAGTAACTTTATTATCAGATCTGATGGCTGCACCACGTAAGTACCTTTCAGTAATTATCGCTTTAATCAAGATTCTATAATTTATGTTTACACAGTCGTCTATGTTACCTTTTAGCGCTTAATCATCAACAGAATCGCCAACCTCGAAAGTGTCGGCGTCCGGGTCGTCCACGTTTGATCCTATGTCGAAAATGGAACCGAAACGGCATTATAACGACTATCTTTAAGAGTCCGGAAAATACAGTACGAGTGAAACGCTGAAACAAAATTAGTACGGAGATGAAGCTTACCACGAGATGAAGAGAATGGAGCAAAAAACGATAAGAACGGATGAGAAACGAAGGGGAACGAAGCTAGTGTAGGTCAAGGTTTAGAACGACAGAAAAAAGTAAGACGCTGAGTTTGCTCACGCAAAAAGGAAGATGAAATTTAGTCTACAATCTAACTCTATATTATATAAGGAGTAATATTTATTTTTAGTTTTACGAGGATCTCCCACAATTATAGGAGAAGGGGATTTGTTATACAACCACCCACAAATTACGAGTTACAACTCTAACTGTTCACTTCCATCTCATGGCGGTCTAACCCAGTAATAAAAAAGTGTTTTATTACGAAATAGATACGTACTCCGAAACTAAAGTATGAGTATAAATAAGTTTTATAATTAGTAAAATAGTCTGGCGTCGTAAATTAATATGACGATTTATATGAGAAAATTATAAAATTGTTTAAATAAATTTTTAAGTAGTAACAATTAATATTATTTATGACGGAAAATGGCATGTGTTACATGATGCATTCTTAGTAATATAACAATTAAATTACTAAAATGAATCTTATTTAATCATATTACAATAAGATATAATTCTCACTTACAATATAAACTTAGTTCAATTTAAGGGATTAATTAATCTGTATCGCTTAAGAATTAATTAATGTACATGATTAGGGGATTCTCCTTTAGGTGTGACCTCAAGGGATGAACTGATCACCACCGTCATACGACAATAACTCAAGTGAGCCAATCGAAACTGATTAATGTTGACTAGTTGACTATAATCCTCATTATCCCTTTGTATTCTTATTATTGAGATTTAATTATGTGATCGCACTATTGTTGAGGACACTCACTCCAATAGGAGCCACCGACCTGCTGCGATAAAAAAAAAAAAAGAATGGAAGGAGTCCACTGTCGTTAAGACGGTGGCCGGTCCACCGAAGGAGAACCTTCACTTGGCCATTTCCAGATTTTAGCCATAAGAAGCCAGCTCTCGTCACCGGCAAGATGGTTGGCCGCCGGTTCGCCGACCCAGACCACCCTTCACCTGATTTTGCCCTTCCTTTGTTCCCTCTTCTTTGTTTTTGAGATCATTGGAGAAGTAAGTATAAATACCCCATTTCTTAACACACCACAGACCTACAATATCACAACATACTACCACCTTATTTATATGAACCTTAGTATTAGTAAAAGAATAATGTCCTAATTACTATCCTAATATTTTTGTAACTACCACTAATTACTTCTCATTGCCTCTTCTTCCATTATTAATCCAAGTTTTCATCTTTTATTACATGTTTGGTATAATTCTTATCTTTATTTCATTTATTTGTCGTTTTATTACTCTTTCTTGCTAGTTTAATTAGTTCACATGTGGAACATGTCTTTCCTTGTTTATTTTATATCAAAGTATTCATGTTTAATGCTTGTTCTTCTTAATATGAGTGAGTAGTGTATTACTAAGGTAGGTGGGGGAGTTAGTGTAGGTTTATGGGTTGATTATGGTAATTGGGAATAAAGATTGAGTCTTTGGTAGTCTAATTATTTTTTGCACACAAGGTGTTTAATGAAATGCTTGAATGAGTAATTTATTTTCATGATTAATTACTAGTTTGAGTGAGAGCTTAGACTTGTATTGTGTTTGTGTGTTATTTGAATGTTTAGGGGGAGATTAGGGCGAGAACCCAATCGAACCTTAGGCTAGGGTCCGTCTCACACGGGGAGGTGGAGGCTTGCCTAGAGACCGTCTTTCACCGAGAGGTGGAGACATTCTTAAACTCACTATTAATGAACTCATTCACCTTAATCTCTTTTAATTCTGGATTTTAATTATATCATTGTTTATTTGTCAGCTTTAGTTTTATTAATCACCAATCGTTTGCTTCTAGGTAGAAACTCAATTAAACCGTCTTAGAGCCTTAATTTCCGCCCCTTAGGATTCGACCCGCAATACACAATGATCGCTCGTACACTTGCGAGGTTAATTAAATCATACATCAAAAATACCCAAAACAAAACATTCATTTACATTTATTTAATAAAAGTCCAAATACAAAACATGATCAATCAAATACAAATTAAATACAAGTTGTATATACTCTGCCACAAATGTCATAATCACGTCCAATCCCAACGTCCATCCTGAATCATAATCAACTCATCAATCAACAACTACTAAACAACTACTCACCATTCGCCGGAAATATCGAATGGGTCACAGTAGGATTACAAAACACAATTCCAAAACACGGTTAGTTTAACATATACACAATCAATAACAAGTGCATCAAAATATAATCATCACACATAGCCGGTGCCATCGAGTAGAGCACAATGGTGGCATCAAATAGCGCACCCTAACCACTAGTTACGGTGCCATCGACTAGCACACCGCCGTGTCCAGGGCACGCCGTAGACACAATGAGCTCTACCGCAGCAGGTGATCCCATACCCAGGTCATAACCACGTGCATAGTCTCTTTCATGGTGGAACCATGAAGAGCGACTCACATAATCTATGGAGTCGGTTACCACAACCGCTCCATATAAATATCTCCTCCAATACACAAAATAAATCACAACACAAACAATCAACCAACTTCATTCAACATGTCACAACCCTATCACAATACATATTCAATGACCAATCATATATACATCAGTTGAGTAGGATTCACCTACTTTTTAACATTCCATGCTATCATTATAAATAAGAAATCCAATCAAAAGAATCATCATCATTGGAGTCCAAACATCAAATCAAGTACAACCAACAAGAGGAAGAAGAGGCACGACATTTCATCAAACACCTTACCTAGATGAACAACAATAGTAAAATAAATACTAGTTCTAGTAATACTCATGTAACACCAATAATCTAACTTAAAACCGACACAGTTGCTATGAATACGAAAGTGTAACCAAGGTAATCAAAATCCCCAAATCTGAGAAATCAAGGAATAGGAGAGATACGAAACTCACCAAGAGAATAAAGAGAGATAAATGAAAGACCCAACCAATAGAAGCTCTATCATCAAAATGATCCAAAGATAAAGATCACCAATCAAGTTAAATCAAATGATTGATTATTAATTGAGAGAGTTTTAGAGATAGATTAGGTGAAGAGAGAACAAATATGAAAAATAGAATGAGAGATAATAATCATAACCCCTTTCACAAGATACAAAATTGATTTGCGGAAATAACTACAACTGACAGGAACTCGGTCGAGTAAAGCACACTCGACCGAATAAGAAATACTCCACCAATTTTAGGCTACTCGGCCGAGTGGCTCAAGGCTGAGTCACATCCTAAAGGACAACTGACACTTGGTAACTCGGTTGAGTCACTAACCTACTCGACCACCTAACTCGGCCGAGTCATCAACATACTCAACTGAGTAACCCACCTACTCGCTCGAGTGACTACTCAACTCGACCGATTAAACCCTAGAATTGGCCGAGTAAAGTCTACTCGACCCCCAACTAAAGCTAAAAGCACACAATTACAATGACGAACACGGATTCGACCGACGCAAGACCAACGGAAGATACGAGTATTAAAATATTCCCCCTTAAAAAAAATATCATCCTTGAAAATCACCTCGAACCTATAAAGAAAGACAACCGACGCCCCAAAGGCGGACCTCGCACCCAAACTTAGTTTCACACACAAGAACACAAGCATGAACCATAATAACTATACTCATACACTCGAATCACACTATTCCCGATCCACATTATCACAATACCAAGCGATTCACTCATTGATATCAAATATGGTCCAGCTATCAAACCACAATTCCGAGTCATCACAAGAAATCCGATTAACCACATATATTCCACCATTTAGCACTCTTATCACTTCAACAATTTACAAACTGATCAGATATGTAATATATTTCACAAATACAATTTATTTTATGTGAACAACATAAAACATTAACGTATGACAAGTTAAGCTAGATAAGCACATATATGCACTGACAATCATAACCTTCCGATATCCAATTTT
>JAIUZE010002548.1:0-31776 GCA_022085475.1 Heliosperma pusillum | reverse complement strand
TTATTATTTAAAAGTGTAACTTTAAGGCTTAATAGTGTCACTTCAAGGCTTAATAGTGTAACTTCAAGCCTTATAAGTGTAACTTCAAGCCTTATAAGTGTAACACTTCAAGCCTTATAAGAGTAACTTCAAGCCTTAAAAGTGTAACTTCAAGCCTTAAAAGTGTAACTTTAAGCCTTAAAAGTGTACTTCAGTCTTTAATTGTGTCACTTTAATCCATAAATGTGTAACTTTAATCCTTAATAATGTAACTTCAAACACCACCAACAAAACAAAAAATATTATTGTGTAACTTTATTCATTTATTGTGTAAGTTTAAACATTTATAACAAACATAAAAAGTTGGAAAAAAAATAGTTGTTTTGAATGTGGAAAAAAAAATAATAACATAAAATTTGAAAAATAGAAAAGTAGATCTGAAAAAACATAAATTTAAAAAAAAACAATATCTAAATTAGGTGGTGGTGCAAATCTGAAAAAAGAAAAAAAAAAGAGAGAAGAAGAAGAGAAGAGGCGGCAGGAGAGGACGGTAGGGGGGCGACGGCGAGGTGGCAGTGGGAGGAAGGCTGTGTGGGTCCGGAGGAGGCGGTGTGGCTCTGGAGAAGGACGCGGATGGCGGTGGGTCTGGAGGAGGACGCGGGTCGCGGTGGGTCTGGAGGAGGACACGGGTGGCGGTGGGAGGAGGACGCGGGAGGCGGCTAAGCAAGGAGGAGGATGTGGGTGGTGGATGTGGGGGTGTCGTGTGGTGGATGTGGGGGTGTCATGTGGGATGAGTTTTGGATTGTTTTTTTTTGGTTTGTTTTTTTGAGAGTATTGATGAGAGATAAGGGAGGTAGAGAAAGAGTGGAGGAGGTTAAAATGAGAGAAAAAGGTGAGGAAAGGGTATAAATATTAGGGTTTGATTGAGATTGGATTAGGTATGTATTAGTGATTTAATTAGTAGGGATGAGAGGGAGGGGGATTAACACCATCCTAATGACATTTTCTTGTTTTAATCTCAGCCATTGATCTTTAAGATCCAAGGGCCTCTAGGAGGACTCATGGACTCACTAAATGAAAGTGGACTTACATGATCCTTCCTCTATATATATATATATATATATATATATGGACTTATGGACTCAACTTTCCTAAGAGGACTTACTTGATCCTCTCTCTCTCTCTCTCTCTCTCTCTCTCTATATATATAATATATATATATAGATAATATATATATATATTATATGTTATATATATATATATATATATATATAGAGAGAGAGAGAGAGAGAGAGAGAGAGTGTGTGTGTGTGTGTGTGTGTGTGTGTGTGTGAGCATCCGATGAGTCCGACTTCTTAGGTGAGTACGGTCCTATCAATAAGGACTATTGGATCAACAAGATCCAAGCGCTCTCGTGCAGCCACGTCACCTAAAAAAACTATCAAGATAATAAATGAGAAGTCGTCCTCCATTCACCTCTTACAATATTCATAAATTCTCTCTCTAAAAAATTACCCTATCTCTTTCTCTAGTAACTGACAAACTCATTGCTCCAATATAACAAAAACCCTAAAAAGCCCAAAATTCAAGAGCAGATATATGGAAATCAATTGAAAATCAAAATCAAACATGTTACTCATCATCTTTCTCCTTGCTTACACACAAAACAAAGAGGTAAAAATCACCGCTATTTCAGTTTTTATCTTCGATTTGGATTAGTCTTGTTGTATATGATAAATGTTGATATTAAATCTGATATTGTATGTGTTCATATTGTTGTTGTCGATTTGTCTTACAATGAATGTCGATTGTTCATGCAATGAATATCGATTGTCATGTTCAAAGTATTTGTGCGAAAAGTTAGGGTTATGAAATTTAGCAGCAATTTTGATTTGTGCTTTGTTAATTTATTATTGATTTATGTAATAATTTGCGATTATATGAATTTTTAAATCGTATTATAATCTCATGTTCATATTGTTCGATTTCGGATTTATGTATGTGTTCATAATGTTTGACAAAAAGTTAAGGTTATGATATTGTGAATTTCATAGCTGGATTTGTTTTAGGAAAATTCGAGTTCTACAGCGACGATTAATTAAGCTAACCGCTGTAAATATACTCGACATATAGTGTAACATTATTACTGTAATATTATTATTGTAATAATAATACAGTAACATGTGAACTGAAACTGAAATATTGAACTGAAATTAAAATGTTGTACAACATTATATCTTTGATGGTGTGTGATTTAACCAAATTAAATTTGATGGTGTAAAATTATTATAAACTCAGAAATGATGTTGATCACCAATGATGTAGCATCGGCTTTCGTATACGTTTTAATTATTAATGCTCCAATGTTTTATTTTGAATGTCAGGAAATTGAAGATGGTTTGAGAAATAAATCATTGACACAATAAAAGGCCGCTAAAAAGATAGTATATACAAGAAAATTAAGACATTGACAAGTCAGTCATGAAGATAGGCGTGAGGAAGACAACATTATTGAAGTAGAAATGCCTATAGAGACGTTTAACATTATGTGTGATTATGATGTATACTTGTAAACTTTTCACATTAATGTATTGCGAAACATTTTAGCATATAATATGCAGCTGAATATATCTTTATGCACTTCATTTTGTTGTTCTAATAAATTAAAATTAGAACTTTAACATTGTTTACGTGCTACTTGGATGACTCGATGATGTTATAGTACCATTGTTACTGTATCGTTGTTACTTTAAGGAGTACACAAAGTTACAGTAACAATGTTACTATGAAATGGGAAAAAAATCAAAGCAAAAGAAGTTCTGGATGTTTAACAATGGTGTTAATTTTGGGACTGTTTATTTGTTTAAAGTAGCGTTATTTGATGGTTACTGTAAACTTTGTTAATGAATACCCCTTTGTTATTTGTTTAATGGTGTATTCCAATTAATGTAACATAGTTACAGTTTATCAGTTACACTAACACGCGTGCAGTTAAACATGTAAGTGGTTAAAAGACGTGCTTCAGATATGCAAAAATGTCGGGTGATACCCTGTCGTGGGTGCAATTAAAAAGGGGAATAACCTAATTAAATATTATTGTAATACTTATTTCATTTTGGAATATCTTACATGATACAGTAACTACGTTACAGTAACAATGTTTTAGTAACTATGTTATTGTAACTATGTTATAGTAACGATGTAACTTTAAGACAAATTTATATGATTTTAGCCTTTTTATGAGTGTAATTTCAGTCATAACGAGTGTAACTTCAACCCTTATTTCTGTAACTTTAACCCAAAATGTGATTTCGACTATATAAATTTCAATTTTTGTAACTTTGACAATTTATCTGATTTTAACATTTTTATGAATGTAACTTTAGTCTTTACGAGTGTAACTGCAAACCTTATTTGTGTAACTTTAATTTTAAGACATATATGTGTAACTTTAAGACATGTTTAGGTAACTTTTGTCATTTTTAGGCTAGGTAGCACCAAAACGGACACAGACACAGACACAGACACAGACACGTGATACGTCATCTCGTGAAATTTAGGACACGGGACACGGCATTTAAATTTAATAAAATATATATTTTATAGTTATAATTAACATACAATTTTATTTTTGTATTAGTATTTGATATTAAATGTAAATAATTGAGTGTAAAACTTGACTTTAACTATAATTTATTCTCATTTCCCACCCAAACTCATTCTTCTAATCAATTTTCTCACCCAATCTCATCTTCTAATCAACCTCTTCTAGTCTTTCAATCTCACATTTCTTGTTTGTAGGTATCCGTGTGTCCGTGTGTCCGACACGGTGTCCGACACGGGACGGCTAATTAGGAGAAGTGTCCGTGCTACCTAGTTTTTAGGTAACTTCAGTCATTTATACTAAATGTGATTGTGTATTTTAATTTGAATTCATGTAACTTTAAGACATGTTTAGGTAACTTTAGTCCTTACCACTGTGTAACTTTAGTCATTACTAGTGTAACTTTAGTCCTTATTAGTGTAACTTCAGTCCAAAATGGTGTAACTTCAGTTTAAAATGGTGTAACTTCAGTCCAAAATGATGTAACTTCGGTTCAAAATGGTGTAACTTCAGTCATTAAACAACATCAATCAACTAAAACAAAACAAAAAAAGATGACAAATGAAAATAGGACAAATATCATCAACAAAAGAAAATTAAAAATTAAAAGTAAATATGAAAAAATAAAAAGTAGATCTAGAAATGGGTGTTATTAAAAAAACGAAATCTAAAATAAATAAATAAAAACATAAGAAATTTGAAAAGAAAAATATGTAACTTCAGTCATATTATATGTGTAACTTTAGTTATTAAAAGTGTAACTTCAGTCATTATATGTGTAACTTCAGGCATTATATGTGTAACTTCAGTGAACCAACCCACTAACCACAAACAAAAAAAATATGGTGATTTTTGAGATCTAAAAAAAAGAAACAAACATAAAAATAAAAACGAGATCTAAAAAATAAAAACATATATTCATAGAAAAAAACTTCAGTGAAAAAAATGTGTAACTTCAGTAAAAAAAAATGTGTAATTTCAGTCATTATATGTGTAACTTCAGTTAATAAAAGTGTAACTTCAGTCATTTTATCTGAAACTTCAGTGAAATAACACTACTAACCACAAAAAAGTAACAAACATAAAAAATTTGAAATGTAAAAACGAGATCTAAAAAATAAAAACATAGATTCAAAAAAAAATGTGGTGGAGGGACGACAGAAGAGAAGAGAAGAAAAAAAGAAAAAATCGAGATCTAAAAAGAAGGGTGCAAATCTGAAAAAAGAAAAAAAGAAAAGAGAAAAGAAGAAGAAGAGAGGAGGGGCAGGAGAGGGCGGCGAGAAAGAGGCACGGCGAGGAGCAGGTGCGGTGGAGGCGAGGCGGAAGAAAGTAAATCTGAAAAAAAAAAATTTAAAAAAAATTTGACCGGCGGCCGGCGATGGTCACCGGAGTTCGGTAATCCCGGAGGTGGGAGATGAAAGAAAGTGAGGGAGGTTGATGAATTTTTTGGGTTTTTGAATTTTTTGGGTTTTTGATTTATTTAGAGAGAGATGGGGGAATGAAATTATGATGGGAGAGAGAAGTGGTTGAGTGGAAAACCTTATATATTGAATTAAGATGGGGATTAGTGGTTAATTAATAAAGATGAGATCGAGTGAAAAATTAGCCACTAATCCTTTTTTGGGAGCTTCAATCTCAGCCATCCATCTCCAAGATCCAAGGGCCTATAAGAGGACTTATGGACTCAACTTTCCTAAGAGGACTTACATGATCCTTTCTTAATTCAAGATCTGGTGAGTCCACTCATATATTTGAGTCCGTGAGTCCTAATAACAACTGTCTGATCTGAAAAATATGGAGCGATAAGATTGCGCCACGTAGGTTCTAATTATAACCCACAAACGTCATGATTCTCAGCCAAAAAGAAACCCATTTTCTCTCTCTAAAAACCAGTTTCAAAATCTCCAAAAATCATCTCTAAATTCTCACGAAAAACTGCAAAATGTGTAAAATTTCAACTTGATTTCAACTTTCAAGATGAATTCATTCACTACACTTGAATAATATTAGTGGATTTGCCACCAAAATCATTACAGGTACTTGTTTTTTATTTATGCTTTTCTTATAATATATGTACTATTAAATTGATTAAGCATGTTGATTTTGTTTGAAATTATAGTATGTATATTGAATTACATGAATATGATTGTATTAAACCAAAAGCATTGAACTAGTTGTTGAATGATTTGTGGTACTTTCATGTTCTTGCTTTAAATTTGTAAATATTTTAGTTATAGAGGATTTTGAACGATTTTGGTGATTATATAAGAAAATCAAACTAATTATGTATCATTGATTGTCTTATGTAGTTGTTTATTAGATGTTTTTTTATTTAATTGCAAAACCTAGGGTTCTATTTTTTTTTATTATCAAATCTAGGGTTTCAAATTACGAAATTGAGTTTGTTAGACATTGTAGTTGAGAAATTGAGAGTTATTGTTTAGTTAGTGAGTATTTTAGTTAAGAAATTGAGAGTTATTGTTTAGTTAGTCAGTAATGTAGATATACATGTTGACTATGATACATGAAAAACTTGTGATACTGTCGTTACTATAATGTGATAGTGAATGCGAACATTAGTGATACTTAATCATCATAATTGGAAGACTAAGGATTGAAACAAATAATTGCATGGGTGATTGATAACTCTGAATGTATAATGAGAAAATATTGAACGTTCTTTATTACTTTCAGAGGAAAAAAGGATGTGATATTGTTGTTGGTATAATGTGATATTGAATGTGAACACTAGTGATACTTAATCATCATAAATCGAGCATAGTAATTGGACTAAGACAAATAAAAAAAGGGCTTTAAAAAAACAAACAAATAGTGGTATGGTTGATTGATAAACCGGAATGTGGTTGCGTGTATGCGGATATTGGAATAATTTGTTTATAAAAGTTTCACTGGTTTTTTGTATAATGTTGTAGGGTGAATGCATGAGTGGCTACCTAGAAGACAATAATGCTTGTACCAAAAGCGGAAGATAAGATGATGACGATGGACAAGCAAGAGCTCAAGATGCAGAAAAGATTATACAAGAGTGTTGCAAGTACTTGGTATAGAGGAAGAGATAGAGAAAGGAACTCAAATGACTACTGAGAAGATATTGATAAAAAAAACTTTTATTGAGAATGAATTGATGTAATGTTGGTAGAATAAGTAGTCTAATGTATGCATAAACTAGTATTGTTGCTGGTATTTTGTGATATTGTTTATGAAAAATTATGATATTGTGTCTTGAATGTTGTGATATTATTTATTGAACTTCTTATATGAACAGAATCTTTATTATGGTTTGTTTTTCATAATCTCTGATATTGTTTTAGGTGAAGTGTGATATTCTTTGTTAAGGTATATAGCACTTCATTATCAACAGGTTGATAAAGGTCAACTATATTATTGTGATATTGTTACTCGAAAATGGTGATATTGTTAATTTCACTGTGTAATATTGTTAATGGCATAGTGTGATATTGTTAATCCAATTGTGTGATATTGTTAACTCCAATTGTGTGATATTGTTAACCACATCATGCGATATTGTTTCTTATAACGTGTGATATTGTTTTCAATATCTCGTGATATTATGACGCTACATATTGTTTATTTAAAACTGTTATAAAACATAATAAAAAGGGAAAATCATGATGCAAATATGATATTGTTAGTGAGTTACTTAATCAAAATTATAAGAGTAACATCGTTCTATAAAAAAAAAAAAAGTTTCATTGATAAAGTTGTTACTCATGTTTTGCAAAAGAGTCCTAGAAAAGACAATAAAATCTGATTTCTAGGAGTAACAAAGTGCAAACCAAATATTGAAAAAGAATACAAAGTTGTAACCACTTTGAAAGATATCTAAGAATAAAGATTGTCTTTATAAGAATATTGACTACAAAACAAAGTTCATTTGCTCATTGATGTTGTACTATATGGCTACAAAGAGAACTTCATTTGCTCATTGATGTTGTATTATAACACTCTTCAGCATACATACCCAAAAGTCTTAATCATTCTCATCAAGCGAAGAAATCTGCACAAAAGAAAATAAAACATCATTTAATAACCATCTTTGTGACAAAATGAAATATAGAAATATAAAAATGGGAAACATAAATGAGTAGAGGACTCGTTTGACCGAGAAAGTAAAAGAGTTCACAACAAAGAAGGAGGGTTTGGACCAGAGTTATTATGTCTATCAAGAAACTTTTGAGTGTAACATCATGAGGTTGTATGCATTCTGGAGTAGAAACAGGTGTAACAAAAGACTTATATAGGAAGACGCGAAATTACAGAAATACCCTTACTATCAGTAGTGTAATCACATACATTAGATCTTCTTGATCTGATGGTTGAGATTAGGACTGACGGACTCAAAAAGATAGGGTGGACTCACATGATCCTAATTCTATATATACATATATATATATATATATATATATATATATATATAGAATTAGGATCATGTGAGTCCACCCTATCTTTTTGAGTCCGTGAGTCCATGATACAATATCACAAGTTAAACTAAACAATATCACGGGTTATACTGTACAATATCACACCAATGAACTACTTTTTCGCGCACCATTACTATTTTTTTTTCCTAATACTTTTTTTCACACCAATTTTTTTAGCCCTTTTGTGCTGGTTTTTTCCGTGATACTGTTTAGTATAACTAGTGATATTGTTTCGTATAGTCTGTGATATTGTATAGCTGGACTCACGGACTCAAATATTTAGGTGGACTCACCGGATCTTACCTCTCTCTCTCTATATATATATATATATTGAGTGCATGAGAAAACAAAAGATATCTCATACATTATTTTCAGATTTTGATAAAACAAAACAAAACAAAAGAAAACTCTCTTGTTCATTGTTGTTCTATGTCCTTACCTTAAGACAAAGAAATAATCGTCTTATCCTACAGATATTTCGGGACACCCAAGGCAATAAGTGTCGAAATACTCTAAGGAAAGCGTGCTCAACACGATTCGATTGGGTTGATTAACACCGTCTTGTAATTGTTTCATTTCAATTTTTTTTCTGCCTTGTTTTGTATTAGTTACATTGTTGTAATCCTTGTAATATAAAGTTCCTATATAACATTCTTAGAGTATTTTCTGCATTTGAAATGGAATCAATCAAAGACATGACTTCCAAGTTCGTAAAGTTGGAGAAATTTGAAGGGGTCGATTTCCGTCGTTGGCAAAAGAAGATGCACTTCCTTCTCACTGCTTTGAAGGTAGTGTATGTGTTAAGTACTCCAATGCCGGATATTGTGGGTAATGAGACTCTTGCGGAGATTCAGCGAAAGCGTAACAAGTGGGAGAATGATGACTACATATGTCGTGGTCATATCTTGAACGGTATGTCCGACTCTCTTTTTGACATTTATTAAAATGTGGAGCCCGCTAGAGAATTAAGGAATCAACTTGAGTCTAAATATATGGATGAGATGCTTCTAGTAAGAAGTTCCTTGTTGGAAATTTCATGAACTATAAAATGGTCGATGCTAGACCGGTAATGGAACAATACAATGAATTGCTCCGGATTTTGGGGCAATTTACTCAACATAAACTGGATATGGATAAATCCAGCTCGGTGTCTAGTATCATAGACAAGTTGCCTCCTTCTTGGAAAGACTTTAAACATATGTTAAAGCATAAAAAGGAAGAGTTGTCTCTTGTACAACTCGGTAGCCACTTGCGCATAGAGGAATCTCTAAGGACGCAAGATGGTGGCTAGGGTAAAGGTAAGGAAGTTATGGGATCCTCTTCCGTCAATATGATGGAAAAGGGAGAGGGTTCCAAGAACAAGTTTAAGGGGAAGAAACGCCCCTATAACAATACCAATGATGATGAATCTAATAAGCCACCGAAATGTGCTTGTTGGACTTGTGGAAAGACCGGGCATTTCAAGATGAATTGCAAGGTTGGGAAGCATAAAAAGATAAAAGGTGCAAGTTCTAAACAAGGAGGACAAGGTTCAAAAGACCTAGGTCCACCCACTAATCAAGGTCAGATTTTAGACATTGGTTTTAATTTGGTTGTGAATTATGTGCCACTAATTTCTGAAGCATTTAATGTGCAGGATGATGTAGTGGCTTGGTGGATAGACTCGGGTGTAACAAATCATGTTTGCAAGGATCGACATTGGTTCAAGGACCGACGAGGCTTTTTAACGGTGTCGCTAATCCCGCTAATTAGCTACAATGAAATAACAATTTATAACTCCTAGACCAACATAAACTATCTCAAATAAGGTAGTAAAATGGTAAGAATAGGGTCGAACCCAAGAGAAGACGGTATTAGCTAAATTAAACTAATCTAGACTCTTGTAAAAAGTAAATTAAAAAAACTAATTACTTTAATCACAAATTAAGGTACTAATTACTAATTAAGACAATAATTAAAACAAAGGCTTGAATTAATTACAAACTATGATATTCACAATGAGAAAACATGTAGGATAACATAGATGGGGGAAATTGGGTAAAAAGGTGATTCAACTTGAAACATGAAATTCTAGTCTAGACACTTGAACAAACACCTTCTATGCAAATAATCAAATATGAGAGAAATACTTAGTGCAATTATCCCAAGTAACACAACAATTAGCAAAGATGACCCCTTTATACCTCTCCTCTTATTTATCTAATACTACGTCCTAAGAAATAGTCAACATGGATTAAACCACCCAAGATTAACCCTTTACAACTTAACCAACACTTATTAAAACATAAGCACAATCAAAGGAGTAAGCTTTAAGTATTAAACCAAAGGATTAAGCTAGAATCATGCAATTCAACATTAAACCATGTAAAAATCACACAACACATAATTTATCACCCAAAAGACTCTAACTTTAAACCAAAGTTGAAGTCTTTCAAGTTTACTTCACACATTCAAGTATAGGTTGACAATTCCTACCAAGAACAAGCATTCATTAAGCAAATAAAATGTCAAGCTAGTCAAACCAAACATTCATCCACTCAACATGAAAGATTAACACAAACAAATTATATTAAATAAGGAAGAAGAGGATTAGAGAATCATACAATGCTAAAGGTGTGAACTTGTTCAAATTATACAAAGTAATGGAAAGATAAGCTACCCATAACCCAAATATTACAACCCTTGTTGAAGTTCAAACACATTACAAAAGCCAAAAATGAAGAACAAACTAGAGAAAATTCTAAGGAAAAATGTGTTGTTCAATGTTGTATGCCAAGTTGTTGTCTCTCTCTCTTCAGTTTGCTTCTTATATACCCTTGGTCCGCAAACCTAGGGGCCTTGAAATATGGGCTTTCAAAAGACAAGATGGAAAAATGAAGAACATCGTGCTGTGACTTGGACGCTGGCAGCATTTTGTGCTGCCAGTCTTCCCTTTGCTTTTCCTTCTTGACTTTCGTTGACCCTTGGATTTTTTGCCCCGCCTTGACTTCCATTGACCCATTGGGTTTGATCTTCTTGCCTTGATGATTCATTTCTAGCCCACTCCAATTTCCGAGTTTTGGGTCTCGGGTTTCGGGTTTGACTTTCGTTGACTTCCGGGTTTGACTCTCAAAATTGGCTAAAATTACTAAGTAACAACATTATTACAAAAACTAAAGTTAACATAAAACAACGCTAATGACCCGTAAAAAGTAAAACAAATGACCCTAATAAATACTACTAGACCAAACACAATTTGGTGTTGTCAAATACCCCCACACTTGGACTTTTACTCGTCCCGAGTAAAACTCGAGATTAGCAAGACAAACACGAGTCCAAACATAGCATGTGAAGGTAATGACCTCTCTTCCCTCACCACTACCTTCTTATATCTCCCTCAAAACATAACCACCTATTAAAACAAAAAAAATGACTCAAGGTTGTTTTAACACTCTTCCCTTACCACTTCCTACTTATAACTCCCTCTATACAAGACTCGACACACCACCAACTCCGACTCATCTCAACTCAACTTCTCCCTTCTTATAGCTCCCAAGAATGTAGTATGACCATCTTTGCCTTATCCCAGGGCATAGCGAGATGGTCCTCATCACCAAACTCCATGCAACTCCACTTCTTATACCACCCCCTTATTACTCCACTAGTGTATAGCATGGTTACTTGGTTGGCCCCAAACTACATAATTTGCACAACCAAGCAACCACCAAGAGAAATCCACCAATTTAGAACCAAATTTGTGACTCAAAATAAAAATAAATCAAGTCCTAAGCTAGCCTCCTTGCAAATTCCTCCTTATAATTGCCTTCTTATGCCTCCAAGATCCTCATCATAGAAAGTATTATGCTCAAATTTTTTTTCATTTTTCAATTTTTTCATTTTTTTTTCTTGAAAATCCCTCATTTTGCCTAAGGTGCCCTTTCGGGTTTTCACCTTAGCTTTTCCTTTCCTCTCATTGGTGGCTCGCAACTCGATTTTTCATTTGCCCGGAATGCCCTTTCGGGTTTTCATTCCGTCCTCGGCCACCTTCCCAATTTTTGCCTAGGTTCCCACCCTTGTGGGTTTTCACCTAGCCGGGATTTTCAATATATTTTTTTTTTCTTTTTTTTGTTCTTTTTCCTCAAAATAAAAACAAAACAAAACAAAATACAATGCATCAAATTAAAATAACTATATACAATCTTCTCCCCCACACTTAGATCATACAATGTCCTCATTGTAGGGGAAAAGGCGGTGTGACAACCCTCGCGAATGCGGAAATAAAACATACAAGCATGTGATTTAATTAGCGGAAATACGGTATTTTAAAAACCTTTATACATGCAAGATAGAAAATACGAGGAGTGTCAAATATTAGAAAACAAATACAAAATGCTACAAGAGACGTAGTCTCTCAAAATATTAACAAAAGACAAGTTGTTTAGCAACTAGCTAAGAACGTCTAAAGGTGTTTCATCCAGGGACAACGCCCGCTAGCTCACACCCGAACCCAAAATACCAAGCAAAAAGCCATCCATGCAAGCAACCTGTCCATCCATGAAAAACATGAACGCAACAATCAGTGGGGAGTAACTCCGGGTTCTCCCAGCCATATCACATTAAACGTACATAAAATGAAATACAAAAGTAGAAGCATGCATATATAGATATACATGTGAAATACGATAAGGATAGATAGGCAATTCAATATAAAATGATAAGAGCATATGGAATACAAAGTATTCGAATCCGTCATGTGTACCCAAAGATTAGGGGGAATGACCACTTAGGAATCGAAACGCTCACTAGGGCTGCCATCTCACCGTTTAGCGGATAGTGATAAGGATTGCGACTCGACACTAAACAAACCATGCCATTAAGTCATGCTATGATCTGAGGAATCAGATCATGCAATCAGTTCTCCAAACACATACGACACAATGACGAATTCTCTCACGTAAATGAAACGTTTAGACTAGCATTCCGTGTTTTTGTACATGGGCAAGTATGATTAAAAGGCATCCACGAGATACGCAGTGCCCTGAACGCCATACACGATTTTAAATTTCGTATTTATGTGGGGACTTAATTTAACTCCGGTAGGACGACGATACGAATACGGGGCCTAGTATCTAAACATTGGCCAGAACTCCCGGAATCGATTTTCCAGTTCGCATGCGATCACATGGCATCCTGCAGACTCCGGTCATCAAAGACGCCGTAGTACCCCAAAATGCGGTAGATAATTCAACGAAAGAGGCGGAAAGGAAAAGAGCACAAGCCTCATAACAAGCGGTACGCTACATGCAAATAACACCACCTCGCAAGTACACAACATTTGACGGCCGGGTCGATCAACGCAAAGTGTTCTCCTCCCAACAATGTCGTCGTATGCCCACTAACACATGCATTTAAGGAGTAGGATACATCCTCGTTCCGACATTCCAGCCTTACGAACGTGGAGGTAGCCAAGGGAATGAGAGTACAAAACACATAACAAAATAGTGCTCACACCGTAACATTTGTAAAAACCGACTCAAAGTGGGACATACCAAAAACCGTCACAAAACATGTGATACAAGTGAATGAAATATCATATATTCGAAACATTAATAATTAAAGCCATTACGTAAATTTATACGATAAATGAACTATCGGAAATATTATAAACGAAAACGTAAACAAGAATTACAAACAAAGTCCAGCAGGTGCCAGCCGGTCAGGTGGACCGGCTGCCGGCCACCCGGCTGACGCCATAAGTCATATGAAAACCAACATGAAAATACAGAGTGTCCCAGCCGGTCAGGTGGACCGGCTGCCGGCTACCTGGCTGGGACCAAGGGTATTATGAAAACCAAAGTCAAATTGAGGGGTGTCTCAGCCGGTCGGCCGGCTGAGACCAAATTCATGCATCAAAATTACGTAACAACACAACAAAATACAGCCACTACCCCAACCGGTGGGCTGACCGGCTGCCGGTCGGCCGGCTGGGGTCTATATTACACGAAAATCACCATTTCACCTAAAGATCAACATTTAACAATTATCGATTATCAACATAAATTATCCATTCTCATATCGATTCTCAACAAACAACAAGTATCAATATCAACACAATTTCTAAGCTTACTAATCATATTCTAAATACGATTCTTAGCATAGAAAACACGTAAAACACTTAAATGATATCGAGTAACCCTTCACCGTTACCTTATTGCGTCTTCACTCCGCGTCAAGGTCCTCTTCGATTAAGAAATAGTCTTTGTCGGGATCTTGAAGGTCACCACCTACAAATAGTTAATAAAAGATGAATATACTTCACCTTGAGAAAGACGGAAAGTTTGAAAAGCGAGAAAGACGGTAATTTTATTACCAATACCGATAGAGGGAGGCAAGAGGGGAAGAATAAGACGAACTTACGTGAGTTTGAGCGAGAAACGAAAGAGTTATGACGATTATAAGACGGATCAAAAATGGAAGCAAGGTTTCGGTTGATTTCTTAGTGAGGAAGAAAGTGTTTGAGTTGTGTGAGTGAATTAGGTTAAAGTGGAGTATGAGGTGAGCAAGTGGAAAAGTCAAGAAAAAGTCAAAGACGACTTAAGACGGGATTCACTTGAAATCTCGCGAAATATCCAAATACGAACTCGGAAATTCTAAATTTGACACGGGAAATTTAATTCTAAACTAAAACTAAATTTCGCTGAAAAGTATCCGAAAAATATTTTTATTATAAAAATAGGGTACATTTGCGGGTGTTACAATCACCCCACCTTTTAAAAAGTTTCGCCCTCGAAACTTGAGCGAAAGAAAGATACCTTAATCGAATAGACTCGGATATTTACTACGCATAGAAGCTTCCGTTTCCAAAGTCTCTTCTTCGACATTGGCATATCTCCACAAGATTTTCACTAAAGGAACCACTTTACTTCTCAACTTCTTATCCTTGCGATCTAGGATGCGAATCGGCTTCTCTTCAAAGGACAAATTCGGTTCAAGCTCAGGCATTTCCTTTTGAAAGACATGGCTTGGATCACTTACATACTTTCTCAATTGAGAAACATGGAATACATTATGAACCTTAGCCAAATTCGGGGGCAAATCCAACTTATAAGCAACGACACCAATCCTTTTCACAATAACAAAGGGTCCAATGTATTTCGGGCTCAATTTACCCTTAACACCAAACCGTTTAACACCCTTCATCAGAGATACTTTCAAGAACACCTTATCTCCAACCTCAAATTCTAGCGGTCTTCTTCTGATATCGGCATAAGACTTTTGACGGTCTTGAGCGGCTTTCATTCTATCACGAATGACCTTCACATTATCAACAGTCTCAACAAGAACATCGGGACCTAAGTCACGAACATCACTCAATTGATTCCAACATAAAGGACTCCGACATTTCCTTCCATAAAGAGCTTCATAAGGAGCCATCTTGATCGATGCATGATAACTGTTGTTGTAAGAAAACTCCACCAACGGTAGACTCTTTTCCCAACTAGATTGGAAGTCAAGAGCACAAGCCCTAAGCAAGTCTTCTAAAGTCTGAATAGTCCTCTCGGTCTGACCATCGGTAGCGGCATGAAATGCAGTACTCATCAACAACTTACTACCCATGGCTTCTTGCAAAGCCTTCCAAAATCTCGAACATAATCTCGGATCTCGGTCGGATATAATCTCCTTAGGAACTCCATGATATCTAAAAATTTCATCAACATAGGCTTTCGCTAGTCGATCCAAACTCCAGGTTTCTTTGATCGGAATAAATCTAGCACACTTAGTCAAACGATCAACAACAACCCAAACGACATCTTTACCTCCAACGGTCCTCGGCAAAGCCATAACAAAATCCATAGAAATAGATTCCCACTTCCATAGTGGAATATCCAACGGTTGTAGCAATCCACCAGGCCTCTTGTGTTCTATCTTCACTTGTTGGCAAGTAACACATCTTCCAACATAAGACACAACATCACCCTTCAAGTTCGGCCACCAAAATTGTAGCTTCAAGTCTTTATACATCTTATCACCACCGGGGTGAATAGAATAAGGGGAAAGGCGAGCTTCATCAAGAACTCGCTTTCTCAAATCAAGAGCATTAGGAACAAATAAACGGCCATGGAATCGAAGAACACCTTTATCATCAAACTTGAAATCTTTAGCTTTACCTTCAAGAAGTTTGGCTTGAATAGACTTGTAGGTAAGATCATCAACTTGGCTTTCGCGGATCTCACGGAGAAAAAACAGGTTCGGCAGTCATAGCACCAACATAAACAAATCCACGTTCCACGAATTCCAACTTCAACTTTCGAAACTCAGCACAAAGATCATCGGGTAATACCCGCATAGCATTTAAAGCATGAGAAGCTTTTCTACTAAGAGCATCGGCAACAACATTAGCCTTCCTTTCATGATACAACAACTCAAAATCATAATCATTCACCAATTCCAACCATCTTCTTTGTCTCATATTCAACTCCTTTTGAGTAAATATGTACTTCAAACTTTTGTGATCGGTGAATATACGACAATGAACTCCAATAAGGTAATGTCTCCACACTTTCAAAGCATGAACAACGACGGCCAATTCCAAATCATGAGTATGATAGTTCACTTCATGAACTCTCAACTGCCTCGAAGCATACGCCACCACTTTCCTACTTTGCATAAGAACACAACCCAATCCCATTTTAGAAGCATCACAATAGACATCAAAGTCTACTCCATCTTCAGGCAAAGTCAACACCGGAGCGGTAGTTAACCTCTTCTTTAACTCTTGAAACGCGGTTTCACAAGCTTCATTCCATAGGAACTTGGTTTCCTTCTTCAACAACTGGGTCATCGGTCTAGCAAGCTTGGAGAAATCCTTGACAAATCTACGGTAATAACCAGCTAAACCAAGAAAACTTCAAATTTCTCTAATATCGGTCGGACTCTTCCAATCCACCACAGCTTCAATCTTCAAAGGATCCACCATTACACCTTCTTTAGAAATCACATGCCCAAGAAAGGACACTTTAGGTAACCAAAATTCACACTTGGAGAATTTAGCATACCACTTCTGACGACGAAGAACACCCAAAATGATCCTTAGATGAATAGCATGCTCTTCTTCGGACTTGGAGAAAATAAGAATATCATCAATGAACACCACCATGCACTTGTCACGGTACTCACTAAAAGTGCGGTTCATTTGGTCCATGAAAATAGCGGGAGCATTCATCAATCCAAATGGCATCACCTTGAACTCATAATGGCCATACCTTGTACTAAAAGCAGTCTTTGGAATATCAACATCTCGAACGGGAATTTGGTGATAACCGGATCTCAAATCAATCTTGGAAAAAGTAGAAGCACCCTTTAGTTGATCAAGCAAATCTTCAATTCTTGGTAAAGGATATCTATTCTTGATTGTAATCCGATTCAATTCACGATAATCAATACAAAGCCTCATAGAACCATCTTTCTTCTTCACAAAAAGAACGGGAGCACCCCAAGGCGAGGCACTTGGTCGAATAAAACCCTTCTCAATCATATCATCTAGCTGCTTTCTTAATTCTTTCAATTCGGTCGGAGCCATACGGTAAGGAGCTTTGGCTATGGGTCCAGAACCAGATACAAGATCAATAGAGAACTCAACATCACGCTCGGGAGGAATCCCGGGCAAATCATCGGGGAATACATCAACGAATTCTCGAACAATAGGCACATCTTCAATACTTGGCAAAGAGGTAGTTGAAGAAGTCACAATACACAAGTATGCTTGGTGACCTTTTCTAACCATACTTACCAATTTCATAGCAGAAATGAAAGACACGCCTTTTCGGGGATGAGATCCCTTATAGGTTATTCTAACTCCTAAAGGACTCTTTAAATAAATCTTTTGATCACGACACTCGAACCTAGCATGGTACAATGCTAACCAATCAATACCTAGGATTATATAGAACTCTCCTAGAGGAAACTTAAGGAGATTAGCGGGAAAGATAGAACCCGCAATAGATATTGGGACATTAGGATATAGAGTAGAACAAGAGATAATATCTCCGGATGGTAAGGATATGGGAGTATCCTCACTAGATGTAGGCTCGATAGATAATTTATTGGCATAAGTCGAAGACACAAAAGACATTGAAGCACCGGTATCAAAAAGAATAAGACACGGTTGCTCTAAGATTGAGAACATACCCGTAATGATCTCTGGATGAGCATCGGCTTCGGCACGGCTCATAACAAAGATAGAACCCTTAGGTTTAGCAGGAGGACGGGGGGCAACTTACGATCGGGGCAATCCTCATAACGGTGACCACCCTTTTGACAAAAGTAGCAAATATAAGGTCGGTTGGAACAAGGCACACCGGGATGGTGTGGTTGTCTACAACGGTTGCACAAGCGACCTTGAGCTTGAGCTTGAGGAGCATAAGGCCTATGAGCCACATTAGAAGTAGCTCGAGGAATGAAAGGAGCAGGAGCTCTTGCATTTGCATTGGAAGGAGGATTCAATCTCCTCTTGTTAGCATAAGAGTTAGAGGAAGACGGAATAAACGGTCTCTTCCCATAAACATTTGGTCTTGGAGTGAAAGAAGGAGAGGGATTATTCATCATAGCTTCATCTCTAATAGCCTTCATGGAATTCTCGGCCCACAAGGCATCATCATAAAGATCCCCAAAGGAAGTAGTATTCCTTCTCACTTTACTTTGAAGAACGTCACTCAGCTTGTTACGGTAATAGAAGGCTCGGTCCTCGTCATCTCGGATAAGCCTCGGAGCAAAATGAGCAAGCTTGTTGAACTCCGTAGTAAATTCTTGCGCAGACAAGTTGCCTTGCTTAAAGTCAATGAACTCCTTGAGCCTTTGTTGTTTAAGCTCTCTAGGATAGAATCTACCTTCCATTAGAGCTTTGAAACAAGCCCAATTGAAGTCATCTTCGAGAGTAGCGGTGGCACTAGTGATAGCCCACCAATTATCAGCTTCCCTTACAAGGAAGTGCTTTGCGATCCTCACCTTATCCTCTTCACGGACTTGGTATAGATCAAACTGCTTCTCCATCTCACGGAACTATTCTGATAGCTCGGTAGGGTCCGACTCTCCACCGTAGGGTATAATCTTACTCCTAGCTATTTGTCCAGCTACCCAAGCGTAGCCTCCTTGATGGTTATCTTCTCTTCTAGGGGGAACTTGGTTGGCTACAGTAATAGCCGCATCCTGCTGATTCTTCAATACTTGCGTGAGAGCTTCCAACATGACATTCTCTACTACTCGTGGTCTAACCATCTTCATAAGAAACAAAAACAAATTAAGTTACTCCTACCAATTAGCATAAACAAATAGACTACCAAGTAAAGTCCTTAACTTCTACCCATCCCTCATTTATTATTTCAAGGTCAAGTAGTTTAAGTTTAGGGTTCACATGTGTACGTCGGGAGCGATAAAGCTCTGATACCAACTGTGACAACCCTCGCGAATGCGGAAATAAAACATACAAGCATGTGATTTAATTAGCGGAAATACGGTATTTTAAAAACCTTTATACATGCAAGATAGAAAATACGAGGAGTGTCAAATATTAGAAAACAAATACAAAATGCTACAAGAGACGTAGTCTCTCAAAATGTTAACAAAAGACAAGTTGTTTAGCAACTAGCTAAGAACGTCTAAAGGTGTTTCATCCAGGGACAACGCCCGCTAGCTCACACCCGAACCCAAAATACCAAGCAAAAAGCCATCCATGCAAGCAACCTGTTCATCCATGAAAAACATGAACGCCACAATCAGTGGGGAGTAACTCCGGGTTCTCCCAGCCATATCACATTAAACGTACATAGAAGGAAATACAAAAGTAGAACATGCATACATATAGATATACATGTGAGATACGATAAGGATAGATAGGCAATTCGATAAATAATGATAAGAGCATATGAATACAAATCCGAATCCATCATGTTATACAAAGACTCGGGGAAGACACTCTTAGGCAACCGAATACGCTCACTAGGGCTTGCATCTCACCGTTAGCGGTATAAGTTTGATAAGATTGAGACTCGACAAACAAACGATGCCAAGTCATGGTATGATCATGAATAATCAATCATGTAATCACCCATCCAAACACAACAACACAATGACGACATCTCTCACGGTAAATAAAACGCACTAGCACTGTGTACATGGCAAGTATGATTAAAAGGCATCCACGAGATAAGCATTACCCTGAACGCATACACGATTACATTTCGTATATGTGGACTAATTTCCTCCGGTAGGAAGACGATAATAATACGGTCCTAGTCTAAACCTGGCCAGACTCCCGGAATCGCATTTTTCAGTTCGACATGCGATAAACATTTCGCATCCAAGACTCGGTCAATCAAAGACGCCGAGTACCCCAAAATCGGTAGATAATTCAGGAAAGAGGCGGAAAAGAGCACAAGCCTCATAACAAGCGTTACGCTACATGCTAATAACACCACCTCGCAAGTACACAACATTTGACGGTCGGGTCGATCAACGCAAAGCGTTCGTCTCTCAACAACGTCGTCGTATGCCCACTAACACATGCATTTAAGCAGTAGGATACATCCTCGTTCCGACATTCCAGCCTTACGAACGTGGAGGTAGCCAAGGGAATGAGAGTACAAAGCACATAACAAAATAGTGCTCAAACCGTAACATTTGTAAAAACTGACTCAAAGTGGGACATAACAAAAACCGTCACAAAACATGTGATACAAGCGAATGAAATATCATATATTCGAAACATTAATAATTAAAGTCATTACGTAAATTTATACGATAAATGAACGATCGGAAATATTATAAACGAAAACGTAAACAAGAATTACAAACAAAGTCCAGCAGGTGCCAGCCGGTCAGGTGGGCCGGCTGCCGGCCACCCGGCTGACGCCATTAGTCATATGAAAACCAACATGAAAATACAGAGTGTCCCAGCCGGTCAGGTGGACCGGCTGCCGGCTACCCGGCTGGGACCAAGGGTATTATGAAAACCAAAGTCAAATTGAGGGGTGTCTCAGCCGGTCGGCCGGCTGAGACCAAATTCATGCATCAAAATTACGTAACAACACAACAAAATACAGCCACTGCCCCAGCCGGTGGGTTGACCGGCTGCCGGTCGGCCGGCTGGGGTCTATATTACACGAAAATCACCATTTCACCAGGATCACATTTAACAATTATCGATTATCAACATAAATCATCCATTCTCATATCGATTCTCAACAAACAACAAGTATCAATATCAACACAATTTCTAAGCTTACTAATCATATTCTAAATACGATTCCTAGCATAGAAAACACGTAAAACACGTAAATGATATCGAGTAACTCTTCACCGTTACCTTATTGCGTCTTCACTCCACGTTAAGGTCCTCTTCGATAAAGAAATAGTCTTTGTCGGGATCTTGAAGGTCACCACCTACAAATAGTTAATAAAAGATGAATATACTTCACCTTGAGAAAGACGGAAAGTTTGAAAAGCGAGAAAGACGGTAATTTTATTACCAATACGGATAGAGGGAGGTAAGAGGGGAAGAATAAGATGAACTTACATGAATTTGAGCGAGAAACGAAAGAGTTATGACGATTATAAGACGGATCAAAAATGGAAGCAAAGTTTTGGTTGATTTCTTAGTGAGGAAGAAAGTGTTTGAGTTGTGTGAGTGAATTAGGTTAAAGGGGAGTATGAGGTGAGTAAGTGGAAAAGTCAAGAAAAAGTCAAAGACGACTTAAGACGGGATTCACTTGAAATCTCGCGAAATATCCAAATACGAACTCGGAAATTTTAAATTTGACACGGGAAATTTAATTCTAAACTAAAACTAAATTTCGCTGAAAAGTATCCGAAAAATATTTTTATTATAAAAATAAGGTACATTTGCGGGTGTTACAGGCGGGGTACTTCATCAATTGTCAAAACGAGAAGAACCCGAGGCACCTCCTCGGTTTCTCCTCCTCTCTCTTTCTTCTCTAACCCTTCTTCTTCTTTCTAGGCCTTCATCAAGGGCCTCTTGTGTGTAAGGAGTGGGGTAGCCCGGGTTTTGTTGGATGGACATGCCAAAGAGTGAGCTAGCCAAGCCATAAACATCTTCTTATGCCACCGCATCTTCATAAGAATCTTGAAGATAAGTGTGGTGGTGCTCATTTTGAGCTTGAAAATGGCTTGTGGCTTGCTCCCTCCAAGCATTTTGGGTTGTCCACATTTCATTTTGCTCTTGCCACCTTCATCTAAGGTCTCTAGCCTACCTCCTTGTCGTTGTTGCCAAGTGTAAGAATCGTCCACCCTTCAACTGATGTGTTTTAAGACATCGTTGGTGCTAGCAAAGTAGGAAGCCATTTGTTGTTGCCATGGCTCCATGGGGATGCTAGAACGAGTCTCCGCATCAAACATAGGGGTGTCGGTGTCTTGGTGGCTTTGGTAAGATGATTGGGAATGGAATGGTGGTGGTTGTTGTTGTTGTTGTTGTTGTTGTTGTTGTTGTTGTTGTTGTTGTTGTTGTTGTAAATGTGGGTTTTGGAAAGCTCCTTGCTCAATTGCGAGGATCTTGATCTCCTCGCTCACTCGCTCACTTCCCTCACCTCCCTCTCTCCTTACCCTCCGTCTTTGCCTCAAAGGCACTTCCTCTACCTCCGCCTCCTCATTACTCTCCCCCAAACTCTCTTCCCTAGGACACAAAAAATCCCACGAGGCGGGCCCCCTAGGTAAGGTGTTGTTTGGAGGTCGAGGCATCTTCATATAACTAAGCCCGTCACTCCCCACTAAAATCCTTTCAAGGGTTGCTCTCGGCTAATTTTAAACATATGCACCTCCTCGAGCCCAAATTGGTTGTATCTCGTCAAACCCTTACAAATGTTCACCTCTTGCTCCTCACCAATGTCCCCCTCATAGTGTCGCACCAAAAATGTGATCACCCCCCCAAGATGAATGCTTGCTTTGGTAGATTTTTGTCGGTGTTTAATGCAAGCCCTAATAAACAAATCCGCCCAATCCGGTACCCCTACCCCCTCCGAAAGCATAGTCCACAAACATAACCAGATGTTCTCCGGTACTTTAGCGGGCTCTACCGCGGAGTTAAAGATGGTGGTAAGGAATCGGGCGATTAGGCGGAGCACGGGGTGGGTGATGGTGGAGAGTTTGGCATCCTTAGATGCGGCTTGGCAATTTGTAATGTTACTCCACATCATTTGCATTTTTCCCTTGAGGCATCTAATTTCTTCGGGTTCTTTGGTGATTTTAAGGATTTGACGGATTTCGGAGATGGGGGCATTGTGCCAAGTTTGATTGAGACGGAAACGGTAGGCTTTCTCATTACCCTCGGGAACGTCCAACTCAGACAAGGTTGCTATAAACTCGTACGCGAAACTCCTATAAGTGTGATCCCAAGAGTCCGGTTCGAGATAAGCTTCTAGCCCTACTTTAGCTAGCATATCCCTTGTCAAGTCAAACATGCCCAAGGCATGGAGGGTGTTTGGGGAAAAGAATTTTGTAGCTATGAGTGGTTGTTGTCGGGGTGTGGTAAGTTTGTCCCATATTCTCTTATGTTGAGCACTCAACCTCTCATAGCCCATGAACACCGCTTCCACCTCGGTGTCGGGCTCACTCACCGCGGCCCTCTTATTCTTTTCTTTTCCAAACAACTTGGAGATTTTGGGTGCCATTTTTCTGCAAAAATTCAACAACAAAACAATACAACAAGCAACAAGCAATCACTCAAAGGAAATTTTCACTCAAGCAATTCAACAAACACTTGGTGTGCAACAATTTCAACACCTCAAAAGCTTAGTGTTTATTTAATTTCTATGCCTTACTCAGAAAAATTTGTCCAATCCTAACTACACAATCAATCAAGGGCAAGGGGTAAACTCAAACTAAGACTAATTCAAGCCTAATTTCGAGCAAAAAGTTAAAGAATAATGGAAAAGTTGAGTATGAGGTTATACCTTTCCGATTCCACAAAACTCAAGCTCCTTGATGGTTAGAATAGGTAAGGAATCCGTCAAAACCCTTTAAAAACCCAACAAAGTTCCTGAAAATCGAATTTGAGGAAAAAAAATTTCTAGGTTTTCAAAGAGGGATTTTCTGAGATTGTGAGTGATTGAGGTTGATTTTGAGGTGATTGAAGGTGGAATAATGATTAGGATGAAGAATTTGATTGATTTTGATGAAGGTTTGTGAAGATTTGAGGGGGAAAGATGAAGTTTTTAGGGATTGGGGGTTGTTTTGGGGTTTGCTCGTGAAAAAAAAGAGGATGAATGCTTATGTTGATTTTTGGATGAACTCGTGCAAAGAAGAACTGAAAACTGCATTCGACGCTGGCAGCGTCCTACGACGCTGGCAGCGTCCTTCGCTGCCGGATGTTCTCCCTTTTGCACTTAGCCAAATTTTGGCTAAGTGTTCCAAACACCTCTATACATGCATTTTCACTCCAATGGCCCATGATAACCTCCAATATCCAAATTTCATCGATTCCCGAACTTTTTACGCGTGGCACGCATCCCGAGGCGGCCGAAAACTCGCAAAACTTCACAAAACCGTTAGTAACTTCAAAAAGTTTTGATTGATGCAATGTCTAACTAATTAAAAACAACTCAAATGCTAAGAATTAACAATGAAACTTCAAAGAAATATTCACAAGGATAGAGTATGTACACGGTTTGCCGTTTATTTAGAGTCGATGGCTTGACTTAGTGACTCCAAGCTTTTCAACTTTCATAAACGGGGTCTTCAAGCAAGAACTCTTCTTCCCCCTCCCGGGCACATCCTTGGAAGTAGTGTTTGAGGCGGTGGCCATTCACCTTAAGTATCTTTCCATCCCCGGGCCCTTCCACCTCAATAGCTCCATGGGTAAACACTTTCTTGACGGTGTAAGGTCCAAACCATCTTGACCTCAACTTACCCGGGAAGAGCTTGAACCGATTTTGGAACACAAGAACTTGATCGCCCTCCTTGAAAACTCGACGGTTTATCATCCCGTCGTGCCATCTCCTTGTTTTCTCCTTGTAGATGGAGGAGTTCTCATACGCATCTTGGCGAATTTCCTCAAGTTCTTGTAATTGAAGCTTTCGGTGCATACCGCTCTCATCTTGGTTTTGGTTGAAAGATTTGATGACCCAATAGGCTTTGTGCTCAACCTCCACGGGGAGGTGGCAAGCCTTTGAAAGTTCATAGACCCTAATTAGACTCCTCTAATTAGTTACTAAATTACTTGTTAATTTAGTGTTTAATAAAGATCTATGTAACATGCATGCAAATTAAAATGCATAATAAAAAGTAAGAAGAAATTTCCTTACATTGGGAAATTTCGGTTTATATGGGCACAACAAGAAACACCTTTCTTGTTGTTCTTGTGCTAGAAAGAAAAAGATGATCCTCCTTGTAATCTTCAAATTAGAAGACCTCCTTTGAGATGCACCCAAGAGAGAACCCAAACTAATCACTTAGTTTTTTGACTAGAAAACACAAGTGAAAAGATGAACTAATATTGGATATTATTACTACTCTAGTAATAGGAAATATTAGTATTAGAGAGGTTTTAGAGAGATGAGGATTTTAGTGAGATAAGCAACAAAATAAGAATGAACAAGTAAGTTAAAATGAACAACAAGATTGTCCATTTAAGGACTCAAAAGGTCCGGCCAAAACAAGCCTAATAGGCCTCTTATTTTGCTTAAAATATTCTCATGCAAATAGCTTTGAGTGTAGTAGTGAATAAGATCATGATCATGTGTCATAAACATGACATGATCACATGGTGTAGTATGATACAAGAAACAACAACCATCATGTTATACACTACATGATTTCGGCATTCACTAGTGTCATGTGGTCCATTTTGATTTTTGATATTTGTCCCACAAATACTTATAATCATATGTTTAATTATCTTGTATAATTAAGGGTTAATTTGATCATATAACAATTATATGACTCAAATTAATAAATAATATACACTTAACTTTTAAGTGATATTTTATCATTATATCAATATATAATGGGTCCCACAATGCCTAGTTAGTTTATTTTACAACTCCTTGTAAATATAATTAACTAATCACCTCTACCTCAAAGTATATGCATAACCTCAACTAATTTAATGAATTAACTATTAATCATTAAATTAAATCTTATTTAATCGTATTAAAATAAGACGTAAAATTTATTCAGTCAATTATCGTATAATTGACTAATAAACTTATCCGGAATGAGTTCGTAACTCAATTTCCAATAATTAACTCTCGTAACTAAACATATATCAAATATATATGTAAAGTACTAATTAATATGTATCGTATACAAATAATTAGATTTCTGTTTGGGTCTCATCCTATAGGTGTGACCGAAAGGGGTCAGTTGATTACCGCCGTCATACGACAATAACGTCTAACTCTAGTCAGCTGACCGTTATCGATTTACGTTAATCAACTGACGTGGAGTATCAAAATACTAGTCATCCCACTAATATTCCAAAATGAGATTTATAATATAAATGCACTATTGTGGAGGACACTTGCTCCAACAATCTCCCACTTGTCCGATACAAGTTGTGCATGTAGCCACACTATTGCGGAGGACTCCTACTCCCACAATATCTCCCACTTGTCTCGACAAGTTGTGTGCTACCAATTCTCTTGTCACTTTAGCGTCACATCCTCCCACTCATCGCAAGGTGTCTTTCAGGTCGCACTTGCGATTGGAAAAATAAATTGAGTGGTTTTCTCGATCTGGAGAGTAACTGTCTGACCGGAAAATCTACCATAGATCTCTTCCGAGCGTGGCCACGCATTTCCAGTCACTACTCCTCGAGTGGCCCGAAGATGTTAATACCCAACGTGGGTGGACAATTCCTGTTGACCCAACTTACACTGTATAATGCAAATCACCATGACCCAGTAGATGCCCATCGGCCTCCTTTTACGGCACGACCTAGGACAAAACCAAAGTCAATCGGAAAATACACCGACTCAGGTAAATGGTCGCCAGTCTAAAGAATCGACTCATAGGAATATAATAGAAATCCCCGCCACGACCAGGCTTCAACAATTTTGATAAGGGACTCTATGATGGTCACTGTCCGACAGAGTGTCTCTACAGTCTGTCTATGTAAACGATCAGTCATCTCCATGACTCCATGGTGCTGAACCAACCATCGATCGACTTACAATCTAGTCATTGCGAGACGTCACCTTATGCAAATGACTAGGGACAATTACTAAGTTCATCATGTTCACTTGAATTGGGTTCAACCTTTCTTATAACCAATTCGGATAAAACAAAGTAATAAAATTTAGTCAATACTAAATAAAAGAGCTCATATAAAGCTCGAACAATGAATGCAATTATCATATATGTAAACATTGATACAACATTCAATTATTACATATCACATAATCTAGAGGAATTCAGGAACTCGTCTTAATCCCATCGAGACGACATGACTGTCATGTTTAGCCTTTGTAAGAGGCTTGGTTAGAGGATCAGCGATGTTATCGTCTGTCCCAACCTTACATACATCTATTTCCTTCCTCTCCACGTAATCTCTAATTACATGGTATTTCCTAAGTACATGTCTAGACTTGTTACTAGACTTGGGCTCCTTTGCTTGAAAGATAGCCCCACTGTTATCACAATACATCGTGATGGGATCTGTGGCAGTAGGGACTACTCCTAGTCCTTCCAAGAACTGCCGAATCCACACAGCTTCCTTTGCAGCCTCTGATGCCGCGAGGTACTCAGCTGCTGTTGTAGAATCCGCAGTCACGCTTTGCTTGAAGCTCTTCCAGCAAACGGCTCCTCCATTCAACATAAAGACATAGCCGGATTGGGATTTTAAATCATCCCTATCATTTTGGAAACTAGCGTCCGTGTAACCCTTTACACGTAACTCAGTCTCTCCTCCAAACACCAAGAACGAATCTTTAGTCCTTCGTAAGTACTTAAGGATGTTCTTTACGGCTATCCAGTGACTCTCACCTGGATTGGCTTGATAACGACTCGTTATGCTCAAAGCATAGGCGACGTCAGGGCGAGTGCACATCATAGCATACATGATTGACCCAACTGCTGAAGCATAAGGGATCAACTTCATGCGTTCAATCTCCTCGGTGACGGTAGGACTCTGGGATTTACTCAGAGTGATACCATGACCTATTGGAAGAAAGCCTCTCTTAGAGTCTTTCATTTTGAACCGATCAAGAATCTTATCTATATAAGCTTCTTGACTTAATGCTAGTATCCTCTTGGATCTATCTCTATAGATCCGGATACCCAAAATGCGTTGTGCCTCTCCCAAATCCTTCATCTGGAAATGTTTCCCAAGCCACTCTTTGGTAGAAGTAAGCATTGGTATGTCATTCCCAATGAGAAGTATGTCATCCACATACAAGATAAGGAAAGTAACTTTGCTCCCACTAAACTTCATGTATAAACATGGGTCCTCGACACTTCGAGTGAATCCATTTTGTTTAATTACATGATCGAAGCGATGATTCCAACTCCTTGATGCTTGCTTAAGACCATAAATGGATCTCTTAAGTTTGCATACCTTCTTAGGGTTGGATTTATCCTCAAAACCTTCAGGTTGTGTCATGTACACTTCCTCTTCGAGAATCCCATTCAAGAAGGCGGTTTTGACATCCATTTGCCAAATTTCATAGTTATAAAATGCGGCAACCGCTAAGAGAATCCTAATGGATCGAAGCATAGCGACTGGGGCACAAGTTTCGTCATAGTGTAAACCATGAACTTGAGTGAAGCCTTTTGCCACCAATCTAGCTTTGTAGATATCATTATGTCCATCTATGCCATTCTTGATCTTGTAGATCCACTTGCACTGAAGAGGTCGCACCTTCTCAGGTAAGTCTACCAAGTCCCATACTTGATTTTCGTACATAGAATCCATTTCGGATTTGCATGGCCTCTAGCCAATGCTTGGAGTCGGGACTAGAAACGGCCGACTTGTAGGTTGTGGGTTCATCACTTTCAAAAAGTAATAAATCACCATCTCCCTCGATACATCCGAGGTAACGATCAGGTTGAGAACTAATTCTACCTGACCTTCTAGGGACAATAACCATTTCAGACGAGGAGGGAACGTTTTCCTCCACTTCATTTTCGGTTTGTGGCTCTCGAACTTCGTCAAGTTCGAATTTTCTCCCACTCTGCCTTTTAGAAACGAAATCGCTTTCTAGAAAGACATCATCACGAGACACAAACACTTTGTCCTCATGACGGTTGTAGAAGTAATATCCACGAGTCTCCTTAGGATATCCTACAAAATAACATTTGTCGGATCTGGGTGCGAGCTTGTTATTAGACTTCTCATGAACAAACGCCTCGCAACCCCAAATTTTCATAAACGACAAATAAGGAACCTTTCCTTTCCATATCTCATATGGAGTTTTATTGGCTGCTTTAGTCTGGCTACGATTTAGTGAAAATATTGCGGTTAAGATGGCAAATCCCCAAAACGAGTCAGGAAGCTCTGTAAGACTCATCATCGACCGAACCATATCTAATAAAGTTCGGTTTCTCCTTTCAGACACACAATTTAATTGAGGTGTTCCAGGAGGAGTCCATTGTGATACTATACCGCAATCTTTAGGTGTGAATCAAATTCATAATTTAGATATTCACCACCACGATCGGATCGTAGGGTTTTTATCTTTTTATTCAATTGGTTTTCCACTTCATGTTGAAACTCTTTGAACTTTTCAAAGGCTTCACTCTTATGCCTCATTAAGTAGACGTATCCATATCTACTTAAATCGTCGGTAAAAGTAATGAAGTACTTGTAACCACCTCTAGCTTGGTGAGTCATTGGGCCACATACGTCGGTATGTACAAGGCCTAATACTTCACTTGCTCGTGCCCCTTTTCCCGTAAAAGGAGCACGAGTCATCTTGCCTAAAAGACAAGATTCGCATTCACCATAAGATTCATAATCAAATGGTTTGAGAAGTTTCGTTGAAACAAGTCTCTTTATGCGTCGTTCGTTTATATGACCTAAACGACAATGCCAAAGGTATGATTGATTAGGTTCACCTAATTTGAGCTTCTTGCTTTCGATATGATATATTTCATTAACATTATCAAGAACATAAATGCCTCCAATAGAGATGGCTTTACCATAAAACACATAATTAAAAGAAAACGAACAACTAGCTAAGGTTAATACATAAGTTCCTACGGAGACGGCGGCAACTCTTGCTCCATTCCCCATTCGTAGGTCCACATCACCCTTGGCTAGTGCTCGCACGTCCTTCAGCCCCTGCAAGTGATTACAAAGGTGAGAACCACATCCAGTATCAAATACCCAAGTGGAAGTGCAAGCATAGTTAATATCTATCATATAGAGAGAAGAGAGGATTATACCTGACGGTGTCACACATCCGTCCTTCTTATCCTTCAAATACTTGGGACAATTGCGTTTCCAATGTCCCTTGCCTTTACAATAAAAGCATTCGGCTTCGGCGTGCTTCTTACCCTTAGCCTTGGCATTGCTATACATAATAGCTTTGCCCTTTCCCTTTCCTTGCTTCTTAAATTGGGCTTTGGCTTTTCCCTTCCCCTTTTGAACCCCTAGCTTTAAGTTCTTCAATCTCATTGTAAGAACATCCTTTTGCTCACTCCCACTTGCTTCCATATCCCTTTCGACTTGGGTAAGGAGAGCATGGAGCTCGTGAAAGCTCTTATCCATGCCATGCATGTTATAGTTTGCCCTAGCTTGGGCAAACTTGGGAGGAAGTGAGTGAAGGATGCGGCCAACCGCTAGCTTCTTAGGAATCTTGACCCCTAGACGATCTAGAGTGTCAACATGTTCCACCATCTTAAGCACATGTGGGCCAACCTTTTGGCCCTTCTCTAGCTTGGCTTCAAAAAGCCGAGTCATAGCATTGTATTGGCGAATCTCGGGTGATTGAGAAAAAGCCAACGTCACCCTAGAGAATATCTCATATGCTCCAAGGGTGATGTATTGTTGCTTAAGGCTTGAGGACATCGACCAAATCAAGACCATCTTGACGTCGTTTGCTACCTTAAGGTATTCCTCATAGGCGGCTTTGGCCGCATTAGTGGCTCTTGGGCCGGGTTCATTGGGAGGTGCCTCGGTCAAGTAGCGAAAAACGTTATCCGATAACGCCGCACTCTTGATCGTTTGCTCCCACTCGACGAAATTAGTTCCATCGTCTTTTAAGATGCATTTGTCCATAACGGACCTTAGCCATGAGTCTTTTTCTAGTTGAACGGTGTTGTTATTGTTTGCCATTGCGAATTATGAATAACTACAACAAAATTAGGAAATATTAACATTCATTGTTTTAATCAATTTTACTTGTATAACCAATTTAAACAAGTCACTCATATAATGACCCCTCACGAAATTATATAAGCGATTCCGAGACCCGCATTTTAGACAAAAGAAAATGTTATGCAACTTTTATGTAAAAGACGGTAAGTCAACTTTGACTAATTCTACTCCTAGAACTCTCGGTCGACGGATTTCAACTAAACCCATCTCCTAGTCCCAAGATAACGCTTATCTTGTTGAGTCCAACCCAATTTATGCGTGTGATCGTATCACCCTACTTACCCGAGGTAAAAAGGTCCACGTTGTGGTTGTCCTAATGAACACGGGTTTCATAGGTGCTTCAATTGGTAAGGCTAAATCTCAATTCCTTTTTAAGTTATGTGAGAGGTCTTGCCAATTTTAGTTATTAATTCCCTATAAGTGAACTA